>JAVCKT010002883.1:0-33244 GCA_032273925.1 Rhynchotus rufescens | reverse complement strand
TGTCAGCCTCACAGATCCTGCAAGAAAATCTAAGGTTGCCTAATGGACTGGAAGATAATCTCTATGTTTTTCCTTTCCTCTATTTTGCCCAAATCGTTCACTTCAATAATTAAAGGATAATGAGCCGAACAGTTTTCCCCTTTATAACCAGCCTTTGCTGAGTAGAGATTCAAAATAATAATTAAAAAAAAAAAGGAATCCTAACTAGTGAACATGTCTGCAGAAAATAGGAATATCCTTCACTTTCCCTCCCTCAGGGTTTCCTTATTGCCGTCTATCAGTCATGTGTTTTAGCAGGGTGAAGTTATTAGGGCCAATGAAGGCATCCTTCTTGTGGGATGACCCATCACAATCTAGGGTCCTGGTACAGTCCAAATCCCTCCTATAGGAAATGGATTCATGTGCATCTCTGCAGAGTCCGACTGACTGACTAGATAGAAAGAATAATGAGCTAGTCCTAAGTTCAGCACTTCTTGACCTCTTTTTCTTTTCTTCTCTTCTTCTCTTCTTCTTTTCTTGACCTCTCCCTGACGCTGTCACCTCTTGGAGCGGTTCTGCTTTCCAGCCTGTAAAGACAAGTGGTGAGAGCCAGGACTGGCCTTAGCCAAGATATGGGGCAGGAGAGGAATTTCTCGCAATAGCTACATTTCTGCATTGCTCTAAAATCTGAGAATATTTCTCCAAAACAGCCAAAGTCACTTCAAGCAGGAAAACAACCTGCTTCTTTCTTATCTTTCTTATCATCTGGAGTGCCAAGGCAAGGGCTGTCATCCTTGGTTCCGTGTCCCCAGCAGGACACCAGCAGCTAATTCCCATCTGAACGGGTAGCATTGCCTTCTTGAGGGGCCTGTCTCTCTCCAGGGGCTCCACCATTGGTGCCAAATGGTTGGGATAAGGAAAAAGGCTCCAGCATCACGTCCCCACCACCATGACCACCTGTGCCACCTTCTCAGTGTCCTCAGAGCCACCACTGACCGGCACCACGCAAGGAGCAGTCTCCAGTTCCCGGGCTCCCTTGGCCCTTGCCCAGCACTTGCCTTGCACCACAGGGACCTAACCTCGTGTGCAACTCACATTGACCCACATGGAGTGGGTTGTGCAGCAAAAGCATCCATCGAGACGTCTTAACATTGGTTATTTTAAAGAAGCGCTTTGGTTTTGTGTTTTGGATATTTTTTTCCTGAAACTACCCAACTTTCATAACCTCCCCTCATCACAGTCCCTTACCCACAACTACTTGGGGCATAAATAAATTAGTTATGAGTTTTTCCAAGCAGTAACCTTGTATTTTTTTTGTTTTGTTTTCTTTTCCTAAAGAAAATCAGTATCTAACAGCTTTCCGTGCTGGAGTTAGGGAGCTTTTCAAAGCCATAAAATATTTATTTTGGATTTTTTGTTTGTTTGTTGTCCATTAAGTCTTAATTCTTAATATTTTATAAGAAGTTAAATTAGCCAGGAGAACTGAGCCTTCGCTTTTTTTTTTTTGAAGGAGAAAATAAATCCCAACCAAAAATGTTTGCCCAAATAGAAAATGACCATCAAGTGCAGAGTGCAGAGCATATTTCTGAAGTAAAGCTCTGAGCAGAAATTTTAAAAAATCCCAAAGAGAGTTTCTTTTTCCCTTCAAAAAGAGTCAGTTTTAAGAACGGAACCAACTATGAGTCATTTACTCTGCTTTATCTCTCACTGCAGAAGCAGAACTGTGCCCCTTACTATTTGCTTTCAGCCTATTTTCTCTCCTGGGCCCCATTGGGTCCATCCTGGCTGCACGTCCCATGGCACATTTGCCTTCCTAGGGCCCTCACACTGGGAAGCCAGGTCTGTTCTGCTCTCGTGTGTTGGTTTTAACTTTGAGGACCAAAATGACTCTCATTGGAGGCTTGGAAGAGGGAAAGTCTTCTGACTTTTTTTCCTGGAGGGAAAAAGCTTTCTGTTTGCATTTGCAAGAACCTGAAATGAGTGACAATGTGAGAAGGGCGACACGTGCTTCATTCAAGCAAACCCATCTATGAAAGAAGTAAAATGCACAAAAACATTTTGAGATGACTTTGTATGCTAAAACTAGATGAGGCCAGCTTCATCACAGCGCGGTTCTGTCATGGCATGAGCGTGACTTATGGGAAATAATCTTGAGTGGCTTTTTGTGTGGGCATGAGCTTCACCCACGGAAATAGGGCAGAGCTGCCTGTCCTACATAGGAGATAGTGTGTGAATGGTGAAACGGGTGGGAAGAGATGGGATGTGGACTGGGCATCCGGAGCCCGGCATCAGTCAGTGTGTCTGCATGGCTCTCCGTGGGAATGCACTGGTTTATGCCAGCTTGCTCCCAACCCAATGCCAGCTGTGGGAGAAAACAGCTTGAGCATTTTTCAGATCCCGTCTAACCAGACAAAAATGCCTCCTGCGACCCACTTACGTATCAGGACTAGTCAGACTGACACATCCAGGGCAACACAGTGCCACTAGATGTCACCTAATTGTCCCCACAGAGGCATCTTTCTGCCTCCCCCTTGTCCCTGGGCAGAGGACCAGGCTGGAAGAGAGCTGCTGCCCAGGGAGCAGCACTGAGTGCGTGCAGTTAATGACCGACGAACACCGCTATAATGTAGCTTGATGGGGTTAGAATTTGCCATAACCTTGCTCATTAATGACGCACAGTTAAAGGTTATTAATTCTGAACCCACTTGCAGTCACCATTAAACTGCTTTACAACCCAAATGGCAAAGCTAGTGGGATGCAAAGAGCTGGAGGCTCATCCCTCCTTGGGATGAACCAGCCACCCCCTCTCCCATACTCTTCATCCTTCCCATTCCGCCCCCCTCCTCGTCCCTCAGTTTGGGAAATAATTTGCATTCTTCCTCTGAAAGCATTAATTAAAAGGCAGACAAATGGAGTCCTCATTACTGACCAAAGGCTTGCTTTGAATCCAAATCCATCAAAACAACAATCACGACGCCCTGGCTCAGCACCAAAACCGCACCAGGAGATGGTGGGAGAGATGGGGGGTTTTGTTCACGAGGAGCCCATTGTGCACCTTTAATGACGAATATTCCAGCAGATACTGGCCCGCTGCTGCAGAGCCCAGTGCCTCCTTTCCTGCACCAAGCCCTTGTTACCCAGCAGCAGGAGGAAAGCCCCTGGCCGAGGCAGGGCCGTGCAGCCCCTCCGTGCTGCCCGCCCGCCACGCAGCCGGGTCCCCAGCAATGATGGGTTTCTATGGCTGGGGGACCACCCGCAGCAGGAGACGCCACTTGCAATTAGCGCAGGTTTGTTTTCTCTTGTGCCTGACTTCGACCCAGCTGGAGGAGACCTCCGAGCCCGGCCGTGGTCGGGAGATGTGAATAGAGCTCTTTGCTAAAAGCCTCATCCAAAAGGGCTGGAGGGCCTTCTGCTTCTCTAGGTAGAAAGGTAAAAACCTGTTCCCAAGGCAAAAGGAGGGCCAGCTTGTATCTGCAAAAACTCCCAGTGGCTTTTCTTTGCTCCTAGCCCACTATGTCTTCCCTTGAATCTATAATTTTTCTTTCTTTGATTCCCAAAATCTCATCCTCATCTCCTCTGAACTCTGGGTGGGATGAGCTCATCTACTTTCAGGTGTGTTTTGAGTCTAAGCAAGGGTCATGAGGCTCCATCTATAGTCAGTAAAAGAGACAGAAGACAGGAGTCTGAGGCAGGGAAAAAGAGGTCCATGACTTTCTTCAGTACTTTATGTAGATCAGCCCATGACCTTCCTTCCTTCCTTCCTATCCCCCTAGTTTAAGTTTCTGTACTGTGCTTAGCTGGTTGATTAGTTTCTTTGACTTTCTAAACTAAAATGAAACCTCACATTCCCCTTGGGAAGCCCTGAATGGGTTAGAAGCAGACAGTTTTGCAGCAGCACCCAAGGCTCAGAAATCTTTCTTCCAACCCATCTCTGCTTTCTGCTAACTGCTTAGGAAAGCTGTGGGATCCAAACAATTGCAAATCCGTGTACGGGCTACAACGGCTGCCTGCAGAGCCAGGTCTATCGACACTGGACCAGCATGAGGGATGATCCATGAATCCTTGGCTAGCTTAGAGATGTTCTTGCTAGTGCTAAGAGCAATAATTTCAATGCCTCTCTTTGTGTTTGCCCATTGTGTCCTATGTTGAAATGCCAGCATGCAGAAGAAACTTGTGAGAGCTGGGATAAAGACTCTCCTCGTCTGGATTGGACGTGTGCAGCACATCAGCGACACAGTTCCCAGACAAGTGCCCAGCTGATACGAAATGGTCCTCCAACAGACTAATTGTAATTGTTTTCTCTAAACATTTACAGCCAACAAGATGTGTGTGTGTACGTTCAGCAGAGGGCCAAAGAGAAAAACAGCAGCTGCTCCCTGCATTCCTAATGAAGCTTGTATATATTCCAGGGCTTTTTAAAGCATCTGTTTACATTTTCATTCTGGATCCCTCTTCACTTCCTGAGGAGACTTGGCCAAATCCAGGATTGGTGCAAAGTGGGTGCCCTGCCCTGAAGTTAATGCAGCCACGTTCATTTCCACTAGGCAGGAAGCTGTCCTGTTTTTCAGGGTAATGAATGAATCTCTGCCTTTCCTTGTCCCTCTGATAACGCAGCTGCCACTTTATGGTCGTGGTAGGTTACCTGCTCCACAATCGATTCTGGAGGATGCTTTTACCATGGCTATATCATGACCATCCATGGCACCACCTGAACACCATAGTCATCCAGTGCTTTCCTACCACTCCTCCAAATAGACAGGAAGGACCCATCTCACATTCTGCCCTGAGCTCATCACATAATTTAAGTTAATTCAAGGCTAAGAACCATGGAAAATGACCTCAGACATAATCATGGCTCAGCTTTTATCTGCTTTTTCTGAGAAGTAATGAAATAGTTACTGGACTTAGGATGTGATCAAAGAAAATGCTGTCCAGTGGCTTTGTAGAGACCTTTGGCTCTAGTGAACAGTATTTTTAGTGCAAGGTATATGATAGTTTCAGTCTTTCATTGCTTAATGTTGTCTTGCAGCAGCACAAGCCGCATCCCATTGGACTTCACATTGCCTGGAGAAGAAATCTGGCCAAAACTTTATGAGGGGAAAAAAGTCAGAGAAGAATAAGTGTCTTCCTGGAATGACGCTCACCTTGAGGGAGACTGCCCATTGTTGAGGTTTTCATCCTTGTTTCTTCCCCTGGATGGATGGGTGGATGGATGGATGGATGGATTGATGGATCCTCTGAGACTTTGCCAGACTGGGAGTCTCTCTACTGTCTCACTTCTGCAGGATCAGAGGCCTCTTTGCTCCCTTCCCCATGACTTTGCACACTATCCCCTTCCTTCCTTCTGCATAGGACTCCAGGCTGAAAGTGGTTTTTCTCTCTCCTACCTTAGCTGCATAAGCAGTGCATTGAGCATTTATCTTAGTACATTTCTTGTCCTAGGACCTTCATCCCGCTTTGGGAGCTCCAAACCCCTCCTGGGAGCGAGGGAGAGGAGCTCAGCCAGCCGTGCAGCCTCTAGACATCCCTTTGGCAGAGCCGGTTTAGGACAGATGGAAACGCAGCGTGAGATCCTCTTCAGCGACAAAGATGAAGGCATCCGTCGGTGACTCATTAAAATCACCCACAGATCTGCTTGATGGGAAAACAGTGCCAAAGTGTTCCCTCTCTCTGGAAAAGCTGTTGAACAAATTGGACTGTGTTCTGAGCAGATCAAAGCGCTGCTCCGAGTGCAGGACCCCCAGCGTCCTCAGGCTGCTGCTGTGGCGGCAACAAGTGGAGCCCTTGTCTGAGCTGGGGACATGAGCATGAGCTGGACCTACGCAGCCCAAAGGCCACCAGTCTCTCACAGACCTTTGAGGGGAAATGCCCCTGAGTGGGAACCTGGGCTCTGCATTGTGGCACACATGAAATTCCTTCTGAAAGGCAAATCAGATCAAATAGGTGTGAATTACCAGGAGGTTTGGATGCTGTGTATGAGTGAATGCTTCAAAAACAAAACGTGTGAGGCTGCTGGGCCTGGTCAAGGAGGACGGGACTTTCGGATATGGCCAGCAACATGCCCTGAAGCTGCAGCTTTTGGAGGAATAGCTGGGCAGGGGACAGCAGAGAGTTCAACAGCTGACCGATGCCTTCCTGTCCCCTCTGCTGGTCTCCTAACATTTACATGGAGAAGATTCCCAAAGAAAGCGGGATACACCTTCGCTTCATTCCAAATATTTTCCCTTTATATGAAAAAGATTAAAAGCCAAACAGTGTGCAGCGAAACACTTAATAATCTTTCTTATAAAAAAAAAAAAAAAAAAAGGATGCAAAGAGAGGTATTTAAGATCTAAAAGTTGCAGAGTTCATGTTCAGAGCATTTTTCTAGCACTGGAGGGGACTGGATTATACTGTGCAAGGTGTTAAAATATCTCCTGCTTTTGCAGTGGGACATGGGCACATGTGCAGCAGGTCTAAACCCTCAGCAGGGCCATTTCGGCTGTCCCTGGAGCAGTTGCCCTGAGCCTACCCTAGCGCCAGAGGAGAGGAAAGGGCTCTCTTGAGGCCCCAGCGTGTCCTGGGCCCTGGCACGGTCCCTGCCTCCCCACGCTGGAGGCTCAAGCTGGTGCTGCACTGTAGATGTCTGCTGGGATAGGTGGCCTTGCATGAGCAGGTCAGTTCCATGTTGTGAGCCTTACTCTTATTCCAGAATAGCATGAATATGAATGATGGCAAACTCCATAAACCCTGGCATTACCCTGGTATAGCACTGAGTAAGACCAAATGGACACAGGACTTCTTTTTTGTCTCTCACATGATATGGATGTTGGGATCATCGACTGGGACTGATCTGTTGAACCTGATCCTTAGACAAACAATCTTCCCAGATCAAATCTGCTCAGATTCAGTTGTCTCCTCTTCTCCTAACTCAATATTTTAAGTCAAAACCAGTAGACCTTCATCAATCCTTGCATCAGAACAGTTTAGCTATTGCTAAGCTAAAACAGAGCCCAGGTCTGAAGTGATTGTCAGGAAAGTAGACAGCAGCTTCTTGAGATGAGGGTCTGCATTGCACCAGCCTGAAGTCAGGCTCTGTGGGACCTGCTCCTCTCTCCCCCAGGCCTCCTTCCTTTGCTTCAATTATCTGGTGTAACATAACAGGTATCTTTCACAGTTGGTCACCTTTAACAATTCCCCAACAGCAGAGATTTAATTAAATTAACAGATTCAAAAGCAAACTTGGAAATGAAGAGCAAAGAGGCCTGGTGTGTTAAGCATAAAAAAAAATCATCACTTAACAGTGACAAATGATGTTCATTACTTACTTTCCAAATGACCAATCCTGTTTTCTGATGGAGACGTGGGGAATTCCAGTAATTCTCTTTTAATCAGTTCATTTTGCATGATAGAAGATAGGAACTGCTCACAAACAGCACAGCACTGGGCTGGAGAGAAGATGCAGCTGCTTTCTGAAAGCCTCATGCACGTCTTCTCTTAGCACAATGGCATCAACATGATCAGAAATCAAGACAGTGAGAGAACAAGATGCAGTGGTATTTTAATCAGAGAGCAGGTTTTAAAGCAGTCTCAATATTGCCTTATGATCAGCTTAACTTCCGTGGAGCAACACCTCTGGAGAGGCAATAAAAACCAAATAGGATAAATTCATACTATTTCATAGCAGTTAGCAGCAAGGTAAAAAAAAAAAAAAAAACTCTCCAACCTCTCTATGATGATGTGTCCCTTATTCTGACTGTGTGAATCTGTGATGAATTCCTAAAATTTGGGGTTTATTTGTATTTAGATGTTTCTCATTCCAGTGTGCCTGTGCTAGCTGCTGCCATCTGGTTTCACCTGTGTGGGTTGTGCTATGCATCCAGCATCGGACTCTGCTTTCATCTCCAGAATTCATAAACAAACTTTGCAGGAGAAGAAGATAGAAAGTTTGATGTTGATTACAATGTCAGATTCTATCGGTGCTTGGCGTGTGGGAGCTCATATGTTTCTGCAGCTGATTTATTTTTTGCTCAGCTTTTGGAGCTGCTGTGCCTGAGCATTATGCCATATGCATAAATGTTTGTGGCTGATTCACTGACTGCTGAGGTGTTAGCGTTTATACACAGATGTGCTCTCCAGATAAGTGCGTGTGCGTTTGTGTAGGATGCGACAGGACACTGCGTGCCACAGCCCCAGTGCAGCGCAGGAGATGACAGCTGCTATTTTTACCTTCATTTGTGCTGTTATTAATGAGGGAGTTGCATGATACATGTCTGCAGGAGCAAGGAATGGACCTCAAGACCAGAGATATTCCTAGATGCTCTGTGGTGATTTTTAGAAGCCCCTGTTGAATATAAGCACAAGTTCATATCACCTTTAATGAAACTGCTCCTCCTGATTTTATGCATATTTACAAAAATGACATCCTCTGCACTGATAGAGCCAACCTGCATGCAGTGTTTGCAAACAGATGAACCCTTCATAGGGCAATTAATGAGTCCATTGGGCATCCTAGTCCCGTGACTCTAATCTGAGTGCTTTGTGAGGGCAAACACACCTGCAGAATACTTCTGCAAAGGTAAAAAATACTTAAAATGTGCTGGGTGAATTCATGTGCTTTTTTACACGGTGTAATGCGTGGAGGTTGGAGCCAGTCTCACTTTGCGTGTGTGTTTGCATGCGCGCAGGAGGCGGCCGTGCCGTGGGTCTCTGCCCCGTGTGCTGATCCAGCAGCAGAGCGTGGTCTCAGCACACAGCCCAGCTGCAGTCACGTCCTACTGAGCGAGCGTTTGCACCGTTTATCACGCGCTTCTTTGCAGGGTGTGCAGCTCGGTGTGCCCCAAGTGCTCCTTTGGTGTTCTCCTTGTAACACCAGAGCACAGCTTCCCATCATTTTGGAGGATGGCAAGAGCTGGAAACATGCCAGGAGGGTAAAATTTTCTTTTAACATGCTAGGGGTAGGAAAATGCCTTTCTGGGTGAGCTAACAGGGAAAAGCAATGCAAAAGAGTTTATTGAAATCTTCTGTGATTGCTCTCCTACAGGAGGGTCTAGTCTTGAAGACCCAGGTGGCTCCGATGCAGGAAGCTGCTATTGCCAGAGCCCTTCCAGCTCTGATGTGAAGATCTCAGCAGCAGATGTGCATTAAAGCCTGAGTGTCTGCCTGTCCCCTTCAGTGTTACTGGGAACTCCGAGCTCAGTAGATGTTGTTTGCATTGGGTTCAGCAGTGGTGGTGTGGGAGTATGAGCAGAGTGCTCCTCATGTGCTATTCTGGTAGAGCTCTGCTCCATGCTTGTGCCCTCAGACCTCTCCCTGTTGTGTCAGGGACCATTGGGACCTGCAGCCTTGCTGCTGTGACCATCTGTGTGCTGAGGCTATGGGGAGCACAGTCCTGTCTGCGGGTCACATCGTGCACCCTGGCATGAGGCTGAGGTTCATGTGCTGTGGTGCACTCTGAAAAGTCTCAGTCCCATTCCTGTGTTCCTTTCAGTTCAGGGATGAAGAAGGACTTTGGGAGAGGAAGATGCATTTTCTGCAGCTTGGGGAAAGTTTAGGCATGTATACAGCACGTATTCACACAGCAGTTGTCTTGTGTGTATTTCAGAGCTCTGTGCAAGCTCATGTGGAAGGAGGGATATTTTCCATGTCCCAGGTCCTGGGAAATGGGATGCTGGTGGATCAGCTCACCCGTGGCCCTGCTGCAGCCCATGAGTCAGTGTTGCTGTGGCTTGGCTAATGCAATGTTAGCACTCTTCACTAGTGCGATGTTAATGCAATGTTAGCACTTAGGCACTCTCGGTGCTGTATCACCCTTCAAGCCCTTGAAATGTCATCAGTACGAACTGTGACACAGCAGTGTCCTGATGTCCATAGGGGTGGAGCGACCGCAGACAGGCCTGCTTGCTCTGAGCACTGCTGTCTGGATCTCCTTAGGGATTTTTGCCCTTGATTTGGTTTTCCTTAGCTCCAAAGTCTAAAGCTTCTGAATGTAATAAAATCCACCTTTTGCTCTACAGGACAGAGCCACTGCCCATCATGTCTCACGCTCCATCGAGGTGGGTCAGTGCAGGCATCTCATGATTTACAGGCCAGCAAACTGGGCACTGTGATGGCAAGACCACACTGCCCAAAGCACCCATCCCATCATAGCCACGCTTGGAGAGTCTCCAGGTAACAAGTGTAAAGCTGAGAATTAACTGGTCACTCTTAAAGTGATTCCCCAGTTATGCAAAAGGAAAAGAGGCTATTGTGTACCTGCATGTGTTGGGGAAAGACTCGTGGCACTTGAGTGTCTTTGGTAGGATGCAGGATCTTGCTAGACAAACCTTGGAGCTTGTGAAAGGTTCTGGATTCCCGTGGGCAGGACAATGGGATCTTTTCTGCCCTGGATTCGCTAGGAAGACATTGTCTTAAATGCTAAACAGAGCAAGCTCGAGCCTTGGCTTTCTTCTCCAAGTGCTGTTACTGCTACCCAAGTGTAACGAAGGTCCAGGCTCCAGCATGATCCATTTATGATCTTCATTCCTTGAAATCCCATGCAGGCTGTTGCTCAGGCCCATCTGCCCCCAGCTCCACGCCTAAAACCAGGGTCATGCTCTCTGTAAGGGTAGCCCTAAGGGTGGCAGTGCCTGGTGCTGGTGCCAGGCTCAGCCCCGGCTGCGCTGCCTACAAAGGTCCAGGATGCTGACCACGAGCAGGGCACTTTCTGCTGTAAAACTCCATGTGGATTTAGTTTAGGTTTCAGAGGCAATGTGTAAACATTCCCAGTGAAGACACTTCTTCCGAAGGGCTAGGCCAAGTGGGGTTTTCCTCCTTTGTGTTTATGGGAAAGCATTTTGTTTAGATAGAGAAGCAAGCGAGCAGATCCTTGCATTCCTCCCCAGCATATCTCAGCCGGTTCGTAGGCCTCTGCTTTGGGAGACTTAGCACAAACTCAAGGGAACTTTTCGGAACAGTGGCTTATTAAGATATTGGCAGCTTGTCTCTGGGACTTGGGGCACGCAGGCTCTGCTAGGAGCTCGGAGAGGGTGGGACGTACCGTCAGTAATGCAGCCTGCAACTCAAGTGTTATTCTGAGATTCATTACGGCAGATAAATATTCTCCCAAGGACTACTCTAGCCTGTGACTCAATACCACAGCCTGCTTACAGCCCAGGAAGGTTAGAAAATGTGGCATCACTTGTACTGTGTTCTTGGGAACAATAAGAGAAGTGATATTTTGGATTTTGCCTTTCAAGGCTACTACTAGGTTGAAAATTCACCTCTACATGAACACCAGCAGAGAGCTAATACACCCATGAAGTACCACTCAAAATAGCATTTAAGTGAGAATTAATTGATATCTATGTCTCTGAGTAGGCAGAATTTCCCCTGGGCTGTAAGAAGTTCTATCTGACCCTTTAATGGAGTTATTATTTCTTTGATTAAAAGCGGGGGGAAAAAGAGATGAAAATCTCCACTGAGAACAGCTGGCTAATTTTCACTCTTTCTTTATAACAAACTCAAGCCAAGATCTGGTTGCTGGCAAGCACAGACCCAACATCTGCAAATGGAGAGGCCTCTGGCCCCTCGACCTCACTGGAATTTTCCAGCTGATGCAAAATATTTCCCAAGCTAAGTACAATGTCTACCAAGGCAGGGATGGGGTAGCCAGGTGGACCTTTTGTTGGCCCCTCCTGATATCTGCTGTGGTTCTCCTTTCATGGTGAGGATTCTCAAGGCAAGTGTCTAACCCAAGAAATAACAACCTTGTGCAGAGCATGCCTTGCTGAACAAGACTCCGAGGGGTCAGGCTTTCCCTCTGAAGCTGCCCTGAGGCTCTTCTGAGGAAGAGGAGTCTCCTATTGTCCTTGTCCAGTTAGCACCTTGATTTGTGAGACCAGTAAAAACGAATGGCTTCGGGCTCAAAAGATCCACTATCAGCCTTGCAAACTTTGACCCAGTGATCTTCTCAGTAGTGAATTTCCAAGTGCTTTACACTGAAGGTCACTGAAAATGGTCATCCCCAAGTGCACAGTAAGAAGACAAGGCACAATGCTGGGAAATGACTTCCTAAGCTCCACCACCCAGAAGTCAGGATCAATACCCTAAGGCTCCAGGATCAATACGTAAGTAAGGTGGCCTTACTCAAGGTCACCTGCCCAGACTCCCTATAAGGGCTGGTCTTTGCCTCCTTAAGTTTTTGGGTTGATTCCAACTGCTCCCAAAAGTGCCTTCCAGGTCTCAGTGATGACTTTACCGTAAAATGAGACGAGGGGCTCAGTCAGGGTATTACATCCCAGTGATCCTATTTGCATTGGTATTTGCAGAACTGGCTCTGAGTGGAGAAGGTAGAGAGTGAAATCAGCAGGACTGATCTCATCTCTAACTCTGGCTGAGCTCAAATCCCTAGAGAGAGGCACATGAAGGCCTTTAGACAGCTACCAGGAGCTATAGAGACTAACTGCTCTGGAGTGGTGGTGCAGATGTCACATCCAAGCCCTCGACCTCCCTTCCACCCTCCCCAAAGCGCAGATGCCAAATTAAGTGAGATGATTCCTGACTGTAATATGCCGGGTATCCACGGGAAGGAGGCAATGCAGGGGTTAAGGCTCTTGGCAGCAATACACTTGTATGCTGCAATAAAATATTTTATGACATTTTTACAATATTGTGCAATGGGATTTTGAGACCTCAAAAGAAAACACTGTATAAAGGTAAGATATAGCTGGGTGGAGAAAACACAGCAGGTGAGACTTTGTCTCTTTCTCCCCTGTCTTCTCTTCTCCTGCTGTCTTCTGTGCAGCCAGGAGCACTTGTTCCCTGTTCTGCAGGTCGGTCTGGCTTCCTTCTCAACTCCCAGCACATCTGCGCAGTGTTTCATGCGAGTGCCACATACTTCCACAGTGAGCACATATTACATGTTGCTACAAACTGCCCCAATAAATGTGGGAGCCAAGTGTGTCTAAATATTACAAGATATTAAACACCTTTTAGCCTGATCCATAACCTTGTAATTGGTACAAAAATAACAACACCCATCTTCAAATCGGGTTCTATGGTTGCTGTTGTCCATTAGCTTTGTGACAACGAAGCTGAAGATACCAGAATTAGAGTTTGGAGAGGAACCCTTGAAGTGATTAGCTAGAATCCTTTAGGTCACTAGCTCCGTTCTACAAAAGCCCAGAAACTGGCTCAGGTGGTCCTGATTCAGGGGAAAACATGCTCATCATTAAGGATAGTGTATTGTTTAATGATAAGAGATGGAAAAAGAGCGGATGTCTGAAAGGAAAGGCTGGAATAACTTCACTACAAGTAGAGTTTATTGCAGCGGTTCTTCATAACTATGTGGAGGTCAGCCTTGCAGTCCAAGGCAATTCTTGGCAGTTCTTACCCTCCTGCAACAGTGAAGAGCCCTCGGTACCTTGGGACTATCACCCAGCTGTGTCCATCAAGGCTGTTCCTCAAGGACATCATCTGTCATTGCACCATCAGCGCCTAGTGCGACACGGTCTAAGGCAAAGACTGGGGCTGGAAGGGTACCTGGGGAAGCACGGTATTAGGGGCAGGACACTACCCCTGGCCTAGCTGGACCAGCAGGATCTTACGCTCTTATGCTATTGCTCCCAGAATCGAGACTCCACTTTGAATGTATGGGATAGGCAGAAAGTTCATGTGCAGCTTCAGGGTAAATTTGACCAGAACCATTCGAAATACTGAGAAATCAAAGATCACCATGTAAAGCACACAAGAGCTTTAAAGCAAATAATAAAAGATTGGCGGTGGAATAAAAGTCTTTGTTCCTTACTTTCCACGTTTGCATGCACTTCCTTTCTAGTTTCGACTCTACTGGTAAAAAATGTGGGCTAGGAATTTACTTTTCTAACAGAGGCCAAGATGAAATTCCTCTGTAATCGTTTTATTCCAGGAGCTGATGCTCTAAGAAAAATCCCAAATATCGCAAGGCTTGGCATAAAAATTGTACAAATTGGCAACACTACATTCGGAAGGATGCAAACTGAGAAAAGCCTAATCCAATCTCATGCTTTAGAGTACCAGCATAACGGCAGCAGATTGCCTGGGGTGGTCGGGAAGGAAATGCTCGTCGCTGAGCGCCGCGCGGGCTGGGTCCAGGCTCGTGGGGGAAGCAGCGAGGGCTGCTCTGAAGAAGCACCAGCGTTTGAACTTGTGAAGGCAGCGAGCGCCAAAGTCATGCCTT
This sequence comes from Rhynchotus rufescens, assembly GCA_032273925.1. Lineage (NCBI taxonomy): Eukaryota > Metazoa > Chordata > Aves > Tinamiformes > Tinamidae > Rhynchotus > Rhynchotus rufescens. The sequence goes on along the minus strand of JAVCKT010002883.1, from coordinate 19,089 downwards.
ATTTGTGTGATCAAACGGAGCAAATCCCATGCTGTGATCCCACGGATGGCTTTCAATTGCTTCAACCATTGTTCAATGAACTGCACAATATTTTTTTTTTCAATGTAAGCATATTTTTTTTTACTCTTTTTAACAACACTTTGGCCTGACTTCAGTAGGTGTTCCAGCTCTCTTGGAAGGCACTACTGGGAAAACCAGTGTCTGTGAAGACTCACCTGAGCTGTTTTTGTTCTTTTGCTTCCTCTTGTTTATTATTATGCTGTGCTTTGTATTCCAGCTGCACCACGAGGTGCAGCCGGGCCCAGAGCTTCCTTCCAGTAGATGCTCCGCACACATGCTGCAAATGGCACCTCTGTTCAGAAGGGTGTAATTACAGGCTAATTAGGCAACAGGGAGAGGACCAACCTGCGCGAGGTCAGCAGCGAGATCGAGGGTGGCACACGAACCTTCTGGCCCCTGCTCTGCCGAGGTCCAGGTTATGCCAGGGCTTCCCCGTGGAGCCCATCTCCAGATGGGATCAAGGTTGCTGCACAGCAAATGCATCGGGTCTTTGCTGCTGGTTGCATCAGCTCCTGCCTCTTGTTTGTACCCCACCACCGCTTCTCCACCCGGCCAGAGCAACCCTGCGGGCAGCAACACGGCTGGAAATGTTATATGTGGGATTACGCTAAAAAGACCGCACATTTCCTGCTGCATTGCTCAGGGAATTTTTCCTGATTCTTTCTGCTTTCAGGGGTTTCCTGTCCCTGTCCCCTTGAGAACTCTTATTTTTGTAGCACTTTTGCAACTGGATCGAAATGGTAAGAATTCAGATATCAAAGTTTGAGCAAAATCAACATGGGACAATATTTGTCAATCACCATGAGCACTTGCTGATGGAGAAGGTATTATTTGAAAGCCCCAAATTTTCTCACAGTGTGAATTTTCCAGCCAAGTGGATCCCAATTCAAATTTGTTATGAAATGTGAAAAAGGAAAGAAAAAAATAAAAAGAAAGAAATCCTACACCCATCTAGCTAAACAGCCCTTCAATTTTGTGATTACTCTGCTTTTTATGTCAAATTTAAAGCAAGTATCTGTGATTCCAAGGCACTTGTCTGCGAGGTGGTGTGGAGAATACTTTAGTACGGCAAACTTGCGCCTGTGCAAAATCCTTGAGGGATGCTCAGCTAGAAAACACTGTCTTCCCACTCTGGAAAGGAGGTGCTTTCCAGAGTGATTCCTCATAAAGCAAAGAGCCACTTTGAGGAGCAGCTGTTTAACTGATGGAGAACGTAGCTATTTTCCTGTCCTTATGTATATATCCTGGATATTTGTTGGTATCTTGGGTGGCCTAGTCCGTAAAACATTTTAATCCTCCTCCGTCCCTTTGTGCAATGGGACATGATTCTTTTCTTCAGGTTGCCCTCACTGTAGTATTTTCCACTGCAAACCTAGGAGTTTCTAGTCCCCATCCCTCCATCCAAAATCCCTTGTTTGCAAGGCTTTATTTAGAAATACTGCCCCAGTTTACCTACCCTCCTTCTTGTTCATCTTATGAATTCCTACTTGCCCTTCCAGTCTTTTCCTGCTTCCCAGGACTTTTCCCTGACATCTCTGTCTTTCACCTTGGTGTTCTCAGGGTTTTTTTGCTACATGTCTTCATGAGGTGCCCCACAATTCATCTTGCAGCCGGAAGAGGCTCTTGGATGGCAGGTGAGAGCCCTCGGAGGGGGCACCATTGGACTAGGTAGGGGCTGCTGCTGAGTGACACATATTCTTATTGAAAAAGGAGATCTCACTCTGCTTCTCCTCTGCCTGCTAAACTTTACCAAGTCACAAGTCTAAATCTCTTAAATGTCATAAAGGAAACAAAAAAAAAAAATGGTCTGGCACCTTACAAATGGTGACAGGATGAAAAATTGCTTCTTCTGTGAAGCAGCTGTGACTCCACCACCAGGCATGTCCAGCCTCATAGCGGGAGATGCACACAGTGAGTGTCCTCTTCATCCCAGGTGATCTCGATGAGTGAAGGGACCTTCCTGGCATCAAGGTCTCCTATCCAGCACTCTGCAGGGCAACACCTCTTAGTGCATTTTTTTATCTCTGGAATTTCTCAAGACACGTGGCTTTTCCAAGCTGGGGCACCCAAGCACCAGCAAATGCTTTTTAACACTTCGTCCTCCAAGGCTCCCTGCAAAGCATCTGCTGCTCGTGTCAGTGCTCCTGGGGAGCCTGGGGACGGTGCTTGCAAGTCCCCTGGCACCCCGTCTCCCAAGCCAGCTGCTATCGGTGGCATCAGAACTTGCATTACATCAATTCTGGTGACATTGCCCAATTGAAACCCTGTTCCCCAAGGGATGCCCAGCTTAATTGAGTGCAGTTATTAATATTGTATTATCAGCAGCCAGATGGTCCAGAGACAGGCAGTTTTCATACATTTTATTGATGTTGTTCGTTGGAAAATTATTTCCACTTATCTTACGTCCTCATATACTCCAGGTAGTGCGAAGGGTTAACAGCAGCACCCTCCAACGTGAGCAAAGACACCACGAGGAAGTGCCTGGCTGGAGAGGCAGACATGAAAACGTGTCTGCGTGGATTCTAATTAAAATAGCTCCTTGGAATGGCTGGAGGGACGCAGAAAGAGACTGTGGGTCCTTCCTGCCAAACCTGGAAAATGCCCAAAGTGACTTAGTGGCAAAGGCTCTTGTTTTCAGTCTGTTTTTCTTCCTCTTTTTCTCCTTTGTTGACTGATAGTCCAAGAGCTCTCAGAAGTGGAGGCTTGAACCCTGAGGCACAGCCAAGACTACCCAAGGCAAAGCCTCCAAACACGGGCAGGAACAACATTAAGTCCCTGGGTCAGCCAAAACCTAAACCTGGCGTTGATATGGATAAATACAGAGAAACACTGAGGGCAGTGGTATCTATAACAGCACAGTCCTGGATAAAGAAGTGGCCACTGGGAGGTGCTTCAAGGAGGTCTTCAATCAAGGTGTTTTCTGGCTCTTGGTGAGGGGGTTGCATATGATTCAGTCCAGGGAATAGCCTGTTTTGGGGACTGGTGCCCTTTCCTTTGCCATTTCAATTGGTCTTATGGCCAGCATGGCCGATTTGCTCCTTCCAGACTTACCAGAGATTACAAGAAATGCTGCAACTAAATAGAAAGAAGATTTTGGAATTTATATTGCTGGGAGAAATTGCCCCAGCGTCACTCTGCATACGCTGCAGAGCTGCAGCATGGGGGCTTGTCAGGGACTGCCCTGCAGAAAAACATCCCTATGTCCAGGTCATGGTGGTGACAGGGTTATTGGTGCCTGATTAGCAGCCCACTTGAAGCATCAGCAACGTGCCGGCTGGAGGATCCAGACCTCTGTTGTTAACTGCTGCCTGCTAACAAGAGTTGCTGCTGGGAAACTCAGTAGGGAAGGGCTTGTGTGGGCCTTGGTGGGCTCGGAGTAGGTGTTACAGGCAGAAAGTGTGAGGTGGTAGCAGGAGCAGTGGGGAGTAAGCGACGCAGTGGGATGCAGTGTAAGAGCAACCACCCTGTTATTCCCGTGCAAATTAGAGCTTCAGCAGAGCCTCTGTTTTCTCTCCGCAGCAGCAAGGGTATAATTTGAGGGATTTGCTGGGCTTTTACTCAATCATGTACACAGCCAGCCTCCCTGCTGGGAAGACATTTCCTCCCGCAAAGCCCGGCTCTGCCTCTGCGGCGCGGCTCGATCCTGCCTCTCCCCACGCAGCAGCGGCCGCGCGCGCTGCAGTGCCCGCGGGGCAGCAACGCCGCTGCCGCCCGGCCCACGTGAGGACCTTCCCCCAGGGGCTCTGCTGCTCGGGTGGGCTCGGAGAGGCAGCACCGCAAGGACCTTCTGCAGCAGAGCTGCTCCGAGCCGCCCGCCACAGCTGCCGCTCACGATGCTGAGCGTAACGGATGGGCTGATAAATAGTCTGAGGAGACAGGGCAGGACACATGTGAGAAGTCCACGATGTCTGCGCTGTGACCTGGGCTGTGCGCTGAGCTGGGGATGCTGCTAAGGGTCAGGGAGTTCCTTACACCCAAATTTAGGCACTGAGGATGATGTGAGGAGCGCGGCTCCTCAAACAGAAACAGGCACTGCTGGAGTGTAACTCACGTCTCAGGCGTGGGTGAAGGTGCAAATTGTTCTGTGCAGACTGGAGAAGAAACTCTGAGCAATAGATTTCTATTTAGTTGTCGGAAGGGCTTAGAATGAAGTGTGCTGAGTCCTCCCAGAGTGATGTTGCTACACTGAGGTGTTGGGGGCATGGATTTAAGGGTTTTCATTGTTTGGGTTGGAGACTTTTATTCCGTGGTCAACCAAGCGATTTGGCTTGGCTCTATGGAGATGCAAAGCCCAGTGGCTTTTCCTTGGCTCATGCATGTGCCCTGCTGTGGGTCGCATTCCCTATGGGCACCAAGAACCCACTGCTGCTCAAGGACTGCACCAATGCAGTTTCTGACCCAAACGCTCCAGTGCTTGGCCGTGACAATTCAGCAAACTGGCAAAGCAGAGAAGCAGCTCATCCTGGGTGAGCAGATGTAACCTGCAGGTTCCTTCCGAGCCACGCATGGCTGGGATACCTCAGGTCTGAGCAGATGTCTCCTCCTGTCTTCTCCTCCTTCAGTCTTATTTTGGATTGTTTTCCCAGCCCGTTATGACCCTCGGACGGTGCGTGCAACGCCAGGCACAGTGCACACTGCCCAGCCCGTCCGCTCGCTGGGAACATCGTAAGCACAACAGCAAACAGATGTCAGCCAAGATCGTTCATAAATATTTCATCACGGGGCTGCGAGCCACCCGGTGAAAGACAGAGACCTCAGCACCAGGTCTGAGCTTATTGGGGAGGGCTGACAAACGCTCCTAATTGGGTCGGCAGCAACAACAGCGTTATTGACAGCAGCAGCAAGGACCAGCTCCAGTTTGTTTGCTTTGCTGTGTGTATCCATGCTCACCAAATGTAAATTGAGGGTGACGGATACGTCTTCATGGAGAGTCTTTCCTCCCTCTTACTAGATTAGCGCTGAAATGTAAGCAAATAGGGCAGATGTTAGGAAACAGCACAAGCCTGCAGAGACAACTTCTGCTCTGAGGGACAACCAGGAAGACAGAGACAGACAGCATTTTAGGCATCAGGTGTTTCCACCAGATGCACCCAAATGGGAGCCAGAGATACGGCCAGAAGAAAATTGTCCAGAAATTCAACCCATTTTGTCCAGATTGAGATTATAAAGAGGCTGCCTGAGTTGAGTGACAGCACTTGTCCCTCCTAAAAATCCACCACCCTGCGCCTACATGCTCAACTACCACGTCCAGTGGCTGCATGCTCTTGCAAATAGCAAGGAAGGCAAATGGGTAGAGATGCTGGACCCAAGAAGGAGTTTCATTTTCTATTTCTGGTTCTGCACATACCACCTATTTTATGATTCACGCAGGGATGGCAGTGCCATCCCTGTGTCACCAGGGATAATATGACCCTTGATTTGTTGCTGTGGGCAGAGCATTTTGAGGACTTTGCTTGAAAGGAGCTTTTATTACACTTCCTGCATGCTAAGAACTGCCAGGGACTAATAAACACGATTTAGGAAAAGTAATTTGGAGAGATGACAGCAGCTTGGTTCTGTGCTCCTTTGGACACATAATCGTGTGCATGAGTGTGTGTGCATGAGTGTGTGTGTGTGCACGTATTTCACAGCTCTCCAGAGATCTCCCTTCCATTTGGAGGCCAAAACCTCCCGTATGAACCTAAGTCTCGATGTGATGATATTTTATATGCAAGTTTTAATCCTCTTTTTAAGCAGCCCAGTTATTAAAACTCGGCAAGTTTCAATTTTTGAAGCCGGTTTCCTGAGATGTCATTATCCTCCTGCTGGAGCAGATTAGCGGATTGCTAGGAGGATGCAATTTGAGCTCAATTAATTCTGCTTCAAGTCCCAATCCAGTGTTGCTAAATAGCTCTCAAAACCTCACATCGGGATGCTGAGCACTGCTGGCCCCTCCTGCCCGGGGCTGCACTGGGGCCGGGGCAATTCCTCCTGGGCATCCCAATGTTTCTGGCAAGACTTTTCTGCTCAGTTGCTCCTGTGCATCTGTGTTCAGAGAGGAAATCCCAAGCCAGTCTTGCATAGTACAACCCCAGCATCATTTCTCGTCTTGCATGTTGCTTCTGTTGCATCAGTTAAGCCCTTAGAGCAATCATTTTCACGTCTGGTTAAATATAGCAATAGGAGGGAATGGCAGAATGAAGCAGATAAATATAAAGCAGCGAAATAAAAATAGTCATTCACAAGCCCTTTTTTTTCTTTTTTGCTCCCTTAGGTAAGAGTTGCCTTGACTGTCTTAAGCAGGATTAAACCACAGCCTTGATATAAGCTGCTGGGCCCAGCGCTGCAAAGCCTCCCCGATGCATTTAGGTTTAGGTGGGTGGAAATTGAGCTCCCAGCACGTGTACAACAAAGGTCTTTGTAAATCACTCTGGTGCAGAGCCATCAACTATGTTCTTCCAGGCATCATTTTTGTCTTGCATCATGCTCCTTTTCAAAACCTGTCAACGTGGGCCCAAATGCAAGACTACACAAATAGTTATTAATCTTGACCTAATTTACAAACAGGTACCAAGTCCATTTCCCTGGATCCTGGCCTTCATCTCTTCCTTCCTTGCTCTCCCTCTTGTGCTCACAACTATACACTGCACTTCCTCTCTCTGGTCTCCAGCCAGCATAGTTATAAGGTACCTGCCATGCTTTTCTTTTTGTAAGTACACACCTTACTATGATATCTGGGAACTTTACAATCTCCTGTGTATTTGAGACAAGGGAATTTAGCAAGAAAAAATTTTCTAAGACATCGCTGTCAGCACAACTGTGGTATAAAAAGATTCTTTTAGGTGTTTCTTCTGGCTTTTCTTTTACAACAAGAATGATTTCCAAAATACAGAGCTCCTTAAAGAGAAGGAACTGGAGCAAGCAGGTAGATGTAGGTGTTTTCTTGGCAAGAATGAGGTGGGACCAGAGAACCAAAAACTCTGCCCAAGACCCTTGTGGAAATTTCCACATTCCTGTCTCCTTTACAATGTTATTCTAGATGCTCTGAGCATCGCTCCAGTGCTGTGTCTTCTCCCACTGCATCACTGCATGCCAGACCAGGCACTGTCTTTCCCACACCCTGAGCTTCATGCCATCATTTATGCCCAACCAAAGGCCAAGACAGTCCTTTGAAGTTGGTGGCACTTGACGCATGTGGCAAGGGATGTTCAAGGTGTGGGCAGGGCAGATGAGCCTTCCTGAACGTGCGTCTCCAAGGAAAAGCAGAACACACAACTGGCTGAGAAATGTTGGCTTCAAAGGGATTCCCCAGCTCTGGCCTCCTGCCCTGGCACATTCCAGACACTTGGCCCATCAGGCAGTAGCCTGAAAAAATACACGGTCTCTAAAGGTCAGTGTGCTTAGTGCTGGTGGCCCAGCCTGCGAGTGAAGGGCACAGCTGAGGGCTTCCAGAGAAGGGGCTGCCGCTGACCACAGGTGCCAACCTCCAGGAATCCCCAACCAAAATGCCTCTGTCATCTCAATGTACTTCTTTTCATTTCCCTTTGTATGTGGTATGAAACAAAACGCCCAGCTGTGAACAGTCCTGGTCTTCCTTGTCTCCCAGTGACTTCCAGCCTGCAGAGCAAACTGGGCTTAAAACCCACAAGTGCTGATTGTAGCGAGAGGCTGCTCACAACAGAAGAATTTGGTAAACTTAAGAGAGAAGTTGCTCTTGGATTTCACACACTTGGATTTCAGTCCAAGTGCCAGGGACCTGCTCATGCAAACCCTCCAAGCGGAAGCACAGCAGCACAGAGGAGTCCAATGCCTCTGGAGCTGATAAAACCCAGTGCCCAGAGGTGGCCTGGCTCTCTGTATTACTTTTGTCTCTCTCTCAGTTTCTCCATCATGGCACCTTTGTCCTCTTCTGAGATTTATTCCTTCCCTGGCATATAAAGCAGTGTGCAGCGTCCATGCCACCCCACCTCTTAGAAGTCAAACCTACAAGAGGATTGCTTGGATGTCCCAAGGTTCTCCTGGGCCTACTGCCATTGGAATAAGCAGGAGCACTCACAAGGCTAGCACATAACCATCATTTCTGACACCTTGATCCAATTCTGTTTGCTGGAGATGACTTACAACATAAAAAATGTAGATCCAGCCTCTAGGTGTTGCAATTGAGGGTTTGGATCCAATGCATCAACTCCACCAGTCACATGGGCACTGGGAAAGGATGCTTTGCCCCCTGGGACAGCCCAGGCCACACACTGGGGTGCTAGGACCTGAAGCCCAGCTCTTCATCCACTCATCTGAGGTGATGGAGAACACCTGGAAGAAGGGCAGAGTCTGCAGTGAGAGCCCATAGGCAGTGCTGGCTCCGAAACACAGTTCTGCCTCCGAGCCCTCCACGGTGCTGGCAGGGAAGGGTGCTGGATTTGAGAGCTGAGATCCTCCAGGCAAAGCTGGAAGTGGCTGTTTGCCATAAGCATGGATTAGTCATGACTGTGAAACATATGGCAAAGTATCTTTTAAACAACGAGAGCGAGAACACGAGGACTCTCGCGGGCTCGTCGGGGCCTGATTCTGCACTCTGACGTGCAGGGGCCACACTCTGATGTGCAGCGTGTTAGCAGTCGCTGGGGCTCTGTCCCAGGCAAGGAGAAGCCTATGGAGACAGAGGCATTGCAGATTACTGGGAGCAGAGCAAGGCAACTTATTCAGCTGTTTTTGTTTTTGTTGTTGTAACGTTGAGTTACAGAGCTGACAAATGCAGTTTTCCTAAAATGCCTCTTTTCAAAGACTTCCCATGGGCAGGAGTTCAAGAGGGTACAGCAAGTCAGCACCAGTTGTTCAGCTGGGGTGGTGGAGTCCAGTCCAGCCCACCACACACTGAGGGACACATCACGGCTCATGTGTGTCCACCTGGCTGCTTCCCTCCGGTACATGACAGGCTTAATCAGGCTGATTTCCAGCCCTTGGCCCACGCTGGCCATGATCTGGGAGGCCTTCTAGGCTAGAGACATCATTTTGAGGGTAAACACAAAACTTTAAGGTTAGAGACTTCCAGGCTCTGCTTAAGCAAGATTCCTGAGCCGTGCTACCACATCTAGAGATGTAACCAGATTGACAAACACCTGGAGAATTGCATATGGGACTTCTGCTCTCTTTCTTCACTTTTCCACTGGAAATGGGACTACAGAGCCATTAGGATGGCCAGAGTCCTGGGGGTAGGAAGGACCCCAGCCACCTTCCAGCAGGATTCCCACTCTGTCCCCTTTGGTAGGAGGATGTGGAGATCCCAATAAGTATCTGATATGTTGTCTGATAATGCGAGTAGATGCTGAGACTCAGTGAGAAGCCTTGGTTCCCACCAAACCTCTGTGGATAGTGGGAGGTTCCATCAACTTCAATGGGCTTTGAGTTTAGACCTTAATGTGGTTGTGGCCCATCCTGGTTTTATCTTAATAATGCTGGTCATCACTTTCTCTTCACAAGGATGTGAGTAGGTCTGCAGTGTGGACTGGAGGGGGCAGGATGGACACTCCAAAACACGGTTAAATTCTGGGAAGACACCAAGGAGGATTTTGCAGCTGAGGAGCACCACCCAAGCATGAGTCTGCTTTCTTGGGACCACCAAGTCTTTCCCATATCACACCATGTAGGGATTCCCAATCCAGAAGGAAGATGAGGAACCCCAAAGACAAAGCTGGGCTGCAGGGACATGAATATCAGTTTTCTACCCTAGGCAAGAGAGCCTTGGGTGCTTAGAGCCGATGGGCTGTATCTAGTATCTCTCTCCTGTGATAACCTGCACTGTGGATTGTGAAGGGTTAAGAAGAGCATCAGCTAAATGGGGAGAGAGCTCAGAGCAGCTCGTGTGCGTGGCGCTGAGGGACTTCAAATATTGCAGTTCTCTGCTACGGCTTTCAAAGCGGTTTTGCTGGCTTATGTCGATACTAAGTCTTTCATCTGCCGCTGTGTCAGTCAAATAGCAGCTCGTAACGCCCAGCCAGACTGGAAAGAGAACAAACGGCTTCCAAGAGCACCAGTCCCTAGTCTTGCCGTCAGCCCTTGACCTCTGGGCCAAGAGCCCTGGTTTTGGGGCAAGGAAAGGAGTCAAGTCAGCCTGGTGAAAAGGAAGGCGTGCAGGGGAAGAGCAGTTTTACAATAAGATGCTTTTGGACAGCAGAAAAATAGTTTCTGAAGATTTTTTTTATGTGTTTAAATGACCATCTCCAGGGAAATGGGGGCATTCTCCATGCATACCTTTCCCAGTGGTGACAGATCCCTAGAGGAGACTGGTAAAAATTACCATTATTGATTGCTGAAACAAAAACCAAAGCAGCCTCAAGACTCATTAATGCAAAATCCCTCTGAGAAGGCAGTACAAGAAAATGGGACAGCAACCAATGAACCCCAGAAGCGTGACGTTCAAAGGGCCCGACGTGAGGGCAAGGACCAGGTCCTTGACGCCATCCTTGAGGAACATGCACCCAACATGGGTGCACGCTGCGAGAGCCCAGGCCAAAGCTTCGAGAGCCCAGGCCAAAGCCCTGGGCTTTGTGCGGAGCTGGGACATGGGGCAGGAGCGAGAGGGGCTGGCGGCCGGTGGCTCCAGCGCTGTCCGATCCGCGCGCCGCTGAAACGCCGGCCCGCGATTCTCATGCAAATGGCTCGACGGCGCGAACAGATGTGAAACATTTGGTTCTGTTCTCACTGGCTTGTAAAGAAATAATGCAACTGGAAGCGGGGAAAAGAAAAGGGGCCACGCAGGGTGTGGGGGGAGAAAGTTTATAACAATGGTTCTCCCTTGGTGGCCCGAAACGCAGGAGTTTACGTCAGGCCGTGCCAAATTCATATCTCTAAGTGAATGAGACCGGCCCTGTCAAAGGCGGAGGTAGGGGCGATACACAAATATTATAAATACGGGGAAGCGAGGAAGCTGTGTCATGTCCAGCGCGGAGCCATCAATCATCTCCTCCTGGTCCCGAGTTTATAAAGCGGTTTCTGACACTACTTAGACAGTTTACGCGGGCCGGTGGGACGGCTGGAAAAGCTGACTGCATGCTCCAAGTATGTGGCGTTCGCTCTCGAGGAGCCCCGCCATGAGGTGCCCTGGCAGGTTTTGTTGATGTTAGCAGACAAGGAGAGAAAAAAAAAAATTAAAAAAATCTAAAGGCGCAAGTGAAAAGGCAAGCCTGAAATAATAACACGAGCTCCCGATGACCCCAGCAGCGGCTGCGAGGAGCGTGGTCGTCCCTCAGCACCGTGCAGCTCGTGGGACACGTGGATGCAGCTGGTGAGAGGTGAAATGTGGGAAGCGTGCAGACATGTGCAGATGCTCGCGGGCTCCTCCAAAGCTTTCCCTGGCTCCTGAGGCTACCGAGTGCTGCTGGGGATGCAGATGCGTGTTTGAAGAGATGCATAAGGCCATCTCACTGGGAACATCCCTGCAATCCCACAGGGATGCCCTGAATGAAAAACACCCCTGACACATGCATGTGCCCAGGGTTGCACATCCCAAGCATGCAGGTGCAGCCCCGCACTATGCAAGCCCAGCACGTGCACCCTTGTTTGCTGTGCACAGGTACGAATGCAGCCAATGTGTAAAAACACAGTGCAAATGCCCACAGGCAGACAGGGTGTCCCTGGTGCCTCCGCGTGCACTGAATCCTGAGTTTTCTGTTTGCAGACCTCTGCACTGGGATGCCAGCTCAAAAGAAGAGGGAGCCTCGAGGCTCCCCAGCTTTGGCAGCAAGTGGAGCATCTCCAGGAACTGCAGCGATGCCCCCAATGCTCTGCAGCCTGCCAGGCAGGATGAGCAGTGCATGAGTGTGGAGGCTGGGAAGGGATGACCAGCGTGTCCAAGCTAACCCATCCCAGCTCTTTCCCACGCAGAGTGGAGGTGACTGCACATCCCCGGACTTGGCTGGCTGGGATTGACACAGCAGGTCCAGCCCGCCGTGGTCTCACAGACCTGTGTCAGGGAAAGGTGTGTGCCTGTTTTTAGTGAAACAGCAAGGTCGGGATTGCAACAGTGGTGCTGACAACTGCCTGCACAGCTCCGGGATTGTACACATTGGTGCCGTGGCGTGAGGCGGATCCGACCCGAGGTGACACTGGGACACCGTGCTCCCAAGCTGCTGAAATCTCCGCGCTGGGATGGCTTCCAACACGCTCCCGCAGCTGGGAGGCTCTTCCGTTCCCACCCTGCCAGTCTGCAGCCTCGCGCTGCGGGGAACGGGATTGCCCACGAGCCGGCCGGGAGGTGCCGGGCTCTGTCGCTGCCCATGGCCACGCGTGCACGTGTGGGTGTCCTGCCGCACGCACCACAGCGCCGGTGTCCCCAGCCCCTCCGCGCTTGCCCTGGCTTGGCTGTGCTCCCCCGAGCCCCGCGGAGCCGTGCAGCCTCAGAGCGGGCAGCGCTGCCCGGCGGGAGCGCGCGGCCCCCGAGGATTCACCCCGTGCTGCGGGGCGATGCGGGAGGCCGCGTTTCCCATACAAGGCTGCACTGGGCGGCCCTGGAGCCCCCCTTCCAGCAGGAACCAGCGCTGCCTGGCTGCTTTGCTTCCTTTTAAAGTGCTCTCTCCAGCACAGCAAAGGCAGCAAGTGGAGCTGACACTGGCAGCGCTAGCGTTATCGCTTCCAAAAGCCAAAACCCCTCATTTTGCAGTGGAGGAGATCCCTTCCCCTTACACCACCTAAAGCCAGCGCGCCTGGCAATTCACCAGCTCTGGGGGCGAATCGTGTCTTCTTTCAGCCTGATTTTCCATTCAGGACAGAGGACACCGTGTTCACTGGGTGTTGCAGGTGCCCTGGATGCGCTGTGGAGCCACAGGCTCGGGTGGTATCTCCAGTTCAGCTCTTTCCAAATGTGCTTTTGCAGATCCTGAGGCCAAGCAGGATGTTCCTAAGGGATCTCCACAGAGAGAGCAAGCCCTCAGGTGAAAATCTGCACCTCCCCTTTCAATCCCCATCCCTGTACACAAAATTAGTCCTTAAATTCTTCCATGAAGGGAGCTCACGGCCAAGGTATTCATGAGTGTGTCCCCAGCTCTTTGATCTTCTCCAAACCTGGGCAGATATCCGAGGAAGTTGATGAACAGACTGCTCTTAACTTCAGGGCGCCATGGTTGGGCTGCTGAAGAGAACCAAGTGTTTCTATGATCTCTGCACCTTTGTTTTTGAGAAGCTTCACCAGCCCAGCAAGGGCAGTTGGGGACCAGCTGGTCCAGCCTGGAGACCCTCTGGTGAATGAAGCCAGCGAGGACATGAGCATGGACAGCAGCCACCTCCGCCTTCGGTGATCCCAGTCTCTATTCCAAGCCTTGAGATCGTTTGCTCCAGCCAGCAAGTCTGCTCTGGACCAAGGAAACCCTACCCATTATATCTGCTTCAAAACCACTGATTTTCCACAAAATATTTCCCTTTCTCCAAAAGTACTTTTATTTTAACAAAAAATAAAAAGTTTTGACATCAGTTTGAAACCAGCCTTCCCTGTCTGTTTAATATGGAAGCATCCATGCAGATTTAGGGTTTAATTTTCCTTGTATCGTTTTCATGGTCTGGTTTGTCATTTCTTTTTTCTTTTTAAGTGGGGAATAATATTAAAATGTGCAAGAGGCCTGCATGGTATTTATGGCTGCTTCAAACTGTAGCCAGTCACCACTGTACCCAGCCCGGCACAGCGAAGCACAAATAAACCGAGACGCAAACAAAGGTGATAAAAGAGACAAGTATCTGTTTGCAAAGCGCTGGAGGAGCAGCGGGAGCGTAACTACTTCATGCTCCGGCTCATATAGCTGTCTGCAGTGATGCTCGGGAAGCTCAACCGGGAGCAGTTTATGGGTTTCCCTTGGAGAGCTCTTGTAAATATTTGCCTGCGAGAGCAGAGGACTGCGGGGCGTGTTGGGGACACGATGCTCATCTGGCTTTGCTGGCCAGGCTGTGGATCCTGGCGCATGGGGGCTCTGGCTCCATGCGCGGGCACAGCACTCTACGTGCTCATCCTCAGGGCATATGCGGTGCAGACTGAGTCAGGGAATGACTTCCCTGGGAGCTGTAGCTGCTCGAATGCAAACACTGAAGCATCTCTGCCTGCGGGCAGCATCCTGCTGGTGGGATCCCACAGCCCAGCTCCCTGGGCAGGGGCTGCCATCTCCAACGCAGACCTAGAGTAATGTGGTGCCTTTGCTCCTCTAATAAGCCAAGACCAGAGCTGGATTCCACATGCGCCTGCTGGTCATGCAAGCAGCCAATGAGCAGCTCCCTGTAGGGTTGGAAAGGAAGGTCTCACTTGCTCGTTCGTCTATTAGAGGGCTGCGGCTGGGGACCTGCAGCATTAACCATTCCCGAATGGGTGCAAATCCATTCCCGAAGCAGCAGCATCCCTCCGTGGGGTGAGAGTTGGGTCCTCCAGGCCCTTGTGGCTCTTCCCAGGATGCAGAGGGGGATCTGCAGGGTCTGCAGCCCACAAGTTGGGAACGCCAAGCCAGGAGAGAAGAGGAAATGGGGAAAGTGGAGATGGACAGGGTGCTCCAGCATCCCTTATGTGCTGCAGAAAGTGCTGGGAAGAGCACTCACTGAATGTGGTACCTCGGGGAGATGCCCAAAGCTGCCTGTGTTTAATCTGCCCATCTCTGCTCCCTCTCAGCCTGTTTCCCTGCTGTGGGCAGGGCTGGAGCCGAAGTGTCAGTAGGGCTGGTTGGGGTTTGTGTGATTAATCCCTGACGGACCAGATTTGCCTGGATGAGGAGGGAAGCTACAGTTCAATCCAGGCCACGTCCCTGAGCCAAAGAGCCTCTGCTCATCCCGCCCTGTGCCCAGCGCCGTGTCCTGCTCCCACCGAGCAGCACTCGCACCGGGACCCCCTGGCAGTGCGTCCTGTCCCGTCCTGTCCCATCCCACCCGCTGGTGCTGAAGCCACCCAGGCTCCGGTGCTGTCCCTGCTCACTGCAAAGAGCAGCTCGCGCATGCAAGGCTGCTGCTGCAAGCAGCGTGGCCAGGGAAGGGGACACTTACGGGTCTCGGTGTGCCTCTAGCCAGGCTTGCAAAGCCTCTTTGAGTGGCACTGTGAAAATGATAGGGGAAGCTGCATTTTCATCAAACAAGGCAGAGACATCAGTCCCACTGGCCCCATAGGTCCGCTGCATGCTCATGTCTTTGGAAAATACATCCTTTTTGTCCCCTTGCTTATATGGAGCACAGGAAACACCCCACTGGAAGCCCCACTTGTGCCCACCATGGAAAGGAAAATGAGATGAGAAATGGAGAAATCAGGACCCTGCCCGGAGCAAGCTGGTTAACCGAGGCTCCGAACCTGGAGCTCCATGGCAGGGAGCTGCGGAAAGGCTTTGGATCCCATTCAGTCTCCTCCTCTTACCGGTTCTTATTAATTCATGCTCCCGATCGGAGGCCTCCCAGATGTCCTCACATCTTGTGCCAGCTCTCTAATCAAGTTGGCCTGGTCTCCATCCCCGCTGGGGAGAAGGTATCAGGTACAAGGTGGACGGAGCTGCTTGCCAGCTCCAAGGCCAGGCATCAGGTATAAAGATCTGCTGCCTCCTGCCTCCGCCAAAGCAGCACCGGGTAAGATTTCATCTGCTTTCCACTTGCTGATCGGATCACTTTTTGGGTGCAGGCACAACATATTTTGCAATAATATCTGGCTTGTTTTATCATGCTAAGTGAGCGCAGGCTGAAAATATTCCCTCCAAACTTTTCAAAAAAAAAAAAAAAAAAAAAAAACCAAAGTCACCCGATTTTGAGTCTCCCTGCTGCATATTTTTAGCATGCATTTTTCAACAGAAATGACCCAAACTTGGACCTCCAGTGCCTGCGCTTGGGGTTGCAGCTTCCTGTGCCCTGTACTGGAGACCTCTCCTCCCCTAAGCTTTGCTCCTTTGCCCTGCACAAACCCCAGGAGCACCATTCCTCCCTGTAATACTGAGGAGCATCCAGCTGGGGCTTCCTTGGGCCAGGCTCTGCCCCTCGAACGTGTTTTGATCAGCACGTTGCGGCAGGCGCCCGCGCACAGAGCAGCTGTTTGGAGCTGTGCTCTGCCCCTCGCAGGGCTGCTCAGCCCCGGGGCGCTGCAGAAATCATCCTGGCCTCCGTTTCTGCACTTCCCTCTGACAATGGAACTTCCAGTGGGAAGTTACGCCAATAAAACAGTGGCTTATCTAGGATCATGGCTTGCTCCCAAGGAGAAAGGTGAGGGGAATTTGGGCATGCTCTTCTAGGCATGGAGGGGAGTTGGAGCAGGGATCCTCTCCCAGTCAGCACCACCATGGAGCCAGGAGCCTGGGAGCATCAGGAGGTCCTGGGACAAGGCGGCCACAGCTCCAAAGACATGTCCCCAATTCACATGTCCCTACAACGGAAGGCAAGAAGTCCTTGAACTTTCTAAGTGATGTGCAGAGGGGAAAGCCCAGGAGATTACCATGCTCAATAGAGGATTTGGGCAAAACAGGACCCCTGGTTGCCTCCTCCCTCTCCACCCGACTCTCAGATCCCAGGGCTGCCGCTGGCCTGTCCCCGTTAGCTATTGTCCCCATTCAGCTGAGATGAAGGAGCTTTTGTGGCCAGAGCCCGCGCGGGGTCACGTCGCCCCTTGCTTATCAATCTGCTTCTCTCTGCTCCGTCCCAGCCTCCAGAGCCGGCTACAATGGGACGTTTTCTTGGGCAGCTGCATCCTGACGGGCGTGGATTCCCCTTGCTCCCAACCTTGTAACCACTCGTCAAGCTGCGCTGCCCCAGGGCTTCCTGGCCGTACTCCCAGTTTAACCCCTGATCCCATCCGTGCTACGGGTCACCAGTAAAGGGGAGAAACGGAACAGTTCCCGTGGGGGCCCAAGTCACCCTCCAGGCTCTGAGAGCTTTGACGGGCACTGCCACACAAGAGCACCTAGAAATGCCGTAGAATGGAAGTCCTCAGTCCCTTATTATCAATATTAATATTAATATTGATGTTATTGCAAAATAATGTTTTGCATGAAATTAATGCAAAAATAACAGCATATTGGCTGCTGAATCTAATCCTTGGATGGCTGCGTTCCCCTCCCACTGCTCTGTTCCCTCCTGCCGAGGTGGGGACAGGATTCCCATGTGCCCTGAGAAGCTGCATCACCCCGTGAGTGATGGGGAGCTCTGGTGGGCATGGGGCAGCAGGGCAGACTTGAGCACCATGCAAGAGATTTAAGAGAAGAAAGAGGCTGTAGGCAAAATCACAGGTGGTGGAAGTGTGCTGTTCAGCCTGGCTAAAATGGGAAGCACCTTTTGCTCCAAGCCTTTAAATCCCAGGGGAAAAAAACACCTGTTATCACTGAGAATGGCTATTTTTGTATTAAGGCTCCAAAAGAGAAGAGGCATAAATCCTTCAAAATGGCTCTAATGGTGTCATACGTTCAATTTTGCTAACTTTAGCAGTGCCACGTTTGGCAAGGGGTCCTCGTACCTACTAGAGCTCTGAATGGGCAGAGGCCTCATGGTGCCCAGGACGAGCTCTCAGCAGCGGCAGAGCGGTGCCAAAGGGCTGCAAATGTGGAGGGGTGACACTGCGGCGCTTCCTCATCCCTCCTCTTCCCTGTGGTGAAACACCCTCCTGTTCATCGAGCTGTCACGGACCACAAGAGCTGCTGCTGTCTCCAGCCTGAGCACTCAGATATAAACCATCAGGTGCTGAAAAAAGTTTTTAAAAATCATAGTATTGCCTTAAATATCTTAGGGTGATTTTAAATACAAACATATTTGGCTTATTTCTTTCTGGATGTTGCAATTTTGGAAGTGACAAGGGGGAAACACCAAACCTCCCTGGCCATGGGATGCACTCACAAGCTTGGGTCAGACATGCGCTCCTGCCACTCTCTTGTGCCTGTTTCCCTTCTTTCCTCATTTTCTCTGCTTGAAAGAAATATTTATTCCAATAGAAAACATGCCCCTGCTCCCAGCACTGAGGGAAAAAGCAGAAGTGAAGCAGCTTCGCACGGGCGAAGGCCCTTGGAGTCAGCAATGGCTTTTCATCCATTTCCACGTGCTTGGCATCACAGCAGAGGTTGATAATGGCATTTTGGCTCCTAATGACAAACACCATTGCCTAGAGGTGTGAGGGGCCCGACCTGCTCCTACCCTCTTGGCAGTCAGGCACCTCCACTTGCACGTCAAAGAGCTGCAAGAAACAAAACACTAAAGTAGTTTGAATTTGTCATGTTTAAACAGCACTCATGAATCTGAGATGAAGTGATCTGGCTGCAGAGTTGTTGGAGAAATCTGTGTATTAAAGTTCTTTTGCTCAGGGAGAGAAAAAAGTGGCAAGAAGATTGAAGACAATAATTCCTTGCAACAAACATTTGTTATTAATTTGAGCCTGTTTACTATTTGGAAACATATTTTTATTAGTCAGCCAGCTCTGCGGATGGTTGATTATTATTCACTGCAAAATTTGTTTCCCCTCGCCACTTTTTCATTGACTAATATGCAGATATTAGCTTTACTGACAAACAGCCAAAGTTTAATCCCTCGGCTAGGTCCACCTCGAACAGAAGAAAAGAAAAAGATCTAAGTCAAGCATTTCATGTGCAAGTTTGTTTAAAAATCCTTCAATCTACGACAAACACTTCCAGTTAGAAGGGCATTCCCCGGGGAAGGAAATAAGGGGCAGCCGCGGCGTGGAGATGAGAGCTGGTCCTGCGCTGGGGACCCCTCGGGGGAGAGGAGGGGATGCTGCAAGGGTCCCCTCACCGTGCGGGGTGTCGTGCCCGGGTGCGTTGCCTCCCGTGGGTCTGCCGTGGGTCTGACCGCCTCGTGGGTGGCATGTGGGTCCGAGTGAGCAGGGAATGATCCGTTCGGGGGGGTTTCTATGCGAGGGCTACCTGTGACGCTGCACCTCTCTTTTTGTTGTATAGGAACAGAGGACACGTCGGTGGTCGCAGGGGTTTCACGGCGGGGCTCCGAGGCCGGGGCGGGCAGCGCTGACGGCGCTCGGGGCTGTGCCGGGGAAGGGGCGCTCCGCACGCGGGGCCGCGGGGACACCGCGAGGGACCAGGGGCCGGCGGGACGCGGCGGGGGAGG
>JAVCKT010002881.1:0-13647 GCA_032273925.1 Rhynchotus rufescens | reverse complement strand
CTATATTCACTCAAAATCCCTTCTGTATCTATATTTACAGCATTGTGATGTGCTTTGTGTTAATCTTAGAGCTTTCTTACTCTTCTTTCAGGATTGTAACAACTCAAAATGGTATTTGTCAAATAAAAAGAAAGTTAAAAGTTTAACCCAAGGATCCTCAAAGTCACCCATTCTAGGTTGTAGTTCTGCTTCCTAAATAGAACAAAATTAGGGCTTATCAAGTATCTTGTCACTTTTTACTTTAATTGAGAAATACTGGGAAATATTAAATAAATAAAAAGAGTTTAAACAGTACGTAAAAAGTGTTTTTGCACAATAAAAAAATAAAAAGGATTACCCTCTGTCCATGTTTTGTTATATAAAATGAAAATTCTGCTGCTCAGTCTAGTAAATACACATTTAGGCCTTGATGAACAGTACAACAGCCATCAAAAGTCCATAGTACTTAGCATAAAAAGTCACCACTACAGGTTCCTCTCACTGATCTTAACATTTCTCCAACCTGTCATGCAGGTTTTGCAGGCAGCTTCTCAGCAGAGCAACCACAGGCTCCTGAAATTTTCCTAACAGATTTAATACATTTTACTAATTTAATAAATTCCTAATTTCCTAATTAATTCTTAATTTCCCAATTAATAAATTCCTAAATAATGCATTTAATAAATTCCTCATAAATTTTCCTGGTAGGCTCATTGACTGTGGCTGAGAGCAGCACCAAAGCAGGTGACCTACCCCATCCTTAAATGTGGACAGATGTCTAGGACATGCATAAAAACAAACACCAATATGGGCAACCAAATGATTATTTTGCAAAGGTCAAAATGTGCAGAAGCTGCCCAGATTACTAGCAAAGACTTTCAGAATCTGGTTTTATCTCATCTTCAAAGCCACAAACTCTCTGCGCTAGGCTGAGTGCTCACTGCTGGTGTTTTCACTAAAAATGGTAATTCTCATACATTGTTTAACTTCATGAAGCTAGCATAGAAATTACTTTTACTTCTAGTCACAGAACATGCTCCCATTGAGCCTCAGTTTAGGAGCATGAAACATTTAAAAATGATTAAAATGAGGGTAAAGATTAAAAAAATAAAGCAAAATTTTTCAATTTTTGAGCAATTTTTGAACAAAGTTTACCAACATTTCCTTTCAAATGTCACCTGAATGTATTGTGCTTTAAGTAGCAATTCCTAGTTTGCTTATTAGCATCGTCTGAAACCCTCTCCCATTCACACCATTCTAAAGAAAAATATTGCTCTGAAAATGCCTTGGCTCCTTCTTTCTAAAAGGGCTTTTGAACCCATTGCTACCCAAAGCAACCCAAAGTTGAAAGAGGGAAGGGTTAAGGAAAAAATCAGCAGCTTACACTTGCTCAGCCTTCTTGTGCACCTCAGTGTCATTTCCTGTAGAAAGAAAAACAAACAAAAATGAAAATCTCTTGGCTTCAGGCACTTCTCAACAGAGCTATTTAGGCATGAAGTTTCTACTGCACATCCCTGTGCTCCTTGCCAAAGATGTTGTTTATATTAACTTGAGCTTGCCTGTGGATTTCACTCGCAGTTTCAACATATATAGTAACCTAAGGGGACTGATTTCAAAGACTGATGGGGTCATTTAAAACAATTTAAAAAGTTGCTTTTAAAATTTTCACATGGCTTGTTTTTATCAAGGAGTGCTGTTATCATACTCAGTTTTCAATAGGAGAAAGATGATAAAGGATAAAAATCATAAGTTTTATCCACCCATTGTAAAAATCCTATTAAAAAAAGTCCTTTTTCTTCTTTTTTTTTGTGTGTTTTTGTTTGGTTTTGGGTTTTTTTGGACAATTACAACTTTCAACTACTAGGTTTCAGGGGTGTTCTTTCATGAACCTCTATGAACACCAGATCATATGTTATTTGTAAAAGCCCAGTAGCCTTAGGTGCTCTTCACCTTCACATTGGATTCAGAGACACAAGCACCTCTTTTTCTTGAAACTTCCTCTACTTTGTGTTTAGAGAGACCTCTGAAGGCCACCTGGTCCAACTGCACACTCTGTGTGACACTATCAAGCTAGTTCTAAAGAAAAATAAATCAAAATTATCATAAAATGATGGAATAATTTAGCTTGGAAGGGAGCTCTGGAAGTCGTCTAGTCCAATCCCTGCTCAAAGCAAGCCCAGTTAGATCAGGTTGCTCATGGGCTTGTCCAATGCACTCCAGAATACCTCCAAAGATGGAAGCACCTCATTCACTTGGGCAAATCTTTTCACTATTTTCTAGTATTCTCTTTTTTATTAAAATATTGGAAGAGGTGGAAAAAAAAAGAAAAAAAAGGATACTTTTGATTCATTTTTTTGACAGCGTCTGACAGATTTTCACACAAGATATAGGATGTGCCACAGAATTGCTAAGATTTTATGTACTTGAAAATATTATTTATTATTATACAGTATCTATCACTGAACAACACTGAATGCCATAATACCCATAAAGGGATCAGAAACAACTTTTTAATCAGTACAATCTTAATTAAGAAATGCTTTATAATACTGCTTGATATTCTAAATACACTTACCCAGGAAAGGAATGTGAGTGGTTCCAAAGAAATAGGTCCTTGCACAAGCCAGAGGTCCCTTTGGAGATACGCACTGCACGACCTAGTTGTCAGTATTAATGAGAAACAAAAAAATCTTAGTAAAAAAAAAGATGCAATTATTAACAATAAACTAAATTTGCCCCTAAGTTTTCTAAAAACTGATGTACTACGTATGCACAACACAGGACCAACTGGATTTTTAAAAAGGGACTTACGTTTTCAAAGGTATATTTCACTTTTGACTTCACCTGATTAGTTGAAAATCTTTGGAAAGATGATGAGCTCTGAAGTGCATAAATGTTAGGAATACGTTTTCAGTTGCCTACATCAACTGCTCTTCTCAAGAAGAGGAATGAGTGTCAGGTTTCCACAACTATGTTCACACTTCATCTTATATGCTGTTTTCAAGACACTCTCAAAATAATGTAAGTAAAGTAAACTACTGTTTTAAGAACAAGCATAGGATCTGAGGGAAACTGATTGGGCAGATATGGTATCAGAAAAAAATCACTGAAATATGGAAGGTATCAAATGGACTTAATTGGAATGTTTTAAAAGGGGGGGAGTGGAAAAGTCTGCACAGAAGCAGTGTTTGAGCAGGAAATGCACGATGAGATTTCACTGGCACACCAATCTGATGCGTTCTTGCGCCTCTGAGCCATGCACCACGTCCATCCTTCAGGCAGCTGGGTATGAAATGCCCCGACAAGAGCACCAAGAATCACTCCCTCAGCCATCCGCTCACTCCACGCCGAGCTGAACTCAACAAGCCACACGCAGCTACTCAGCAGCCTGGACTCGCACCCCTGTCGCTCTCCTGCTCCGCTGCGTTACCTTCTTGATGCACCCAGCCCCGGCAGCCAGAGGAGCTCAATTCCCTGGGGTCGCTTCCCCAGCTACGTCCCCTGCGCAGCAGTGCACCAAGCCAGCGAGCTCAGCATATGTTTTAAAACTAAACTTTTACTTGAAAACGGAGACAAGTTAATCTTACAACGTATATCTTTAACATTCTTTGGAGCGCTAGAAGAATTTTCAGAGTTTCATGAAACTGTTTGCTTGCTCAAACACAAAGGTATGCCCAGAATTCCAAATGCTTTGTACATATGCAAAGCTATTGTCAAAAAAAGAAAAAAAAAAAAGGAAAAAAAAAAGAAAAACAAAAAAAGACCTTTTTTTTTCTCGTTCAACTAAATTCTTTGTGCCATTGCTGCTAGATCATACGCTACCAGGAAGATTTTCATGCTAGTGCTAGGTTAAATGTCATCAGAAACTTTTCCCTCTCCCCCATCCCACACATTTAGAGCAGCAGAGATCCAGAGAGAAAGAGATCGAGAGAGACAAGGAAAAGTTTTCCTTAAACTGGCTGTTTTGGAATTAATATAACATGCCTTATATGTTAAATATTGGGTATTTAACTCATGAAAAGTGGTTGCCCTCACCCCCAAACCTCCCAAAATATCTGAGGAAAGTAACAATAAACTGCTCACAAAATGCAGAAAAATATTTTTAAATCTCACCATATGCTTAGCGGTGCTACCACCAAGGCCGGTGTTTCGAACCAGATGTCCTTCTGAGGGAAAATTAAAGTTACCGGAGTTCAAGTTGTCCTTAGTTGAGTGGCTCCCAAACAGAACAAACGGCTGCCTGCTAGGGCTAAGAGAAAAGACTCTATCAGTACCACAAGATTAGGAGAAAACAACAAAAAAAACCCCTATTTTTCTATTTTTTAAAGTTCCTTAAGGAGTTGAGTATTTCAAAATTTCAAGGAAAACCTTGAAGTAAGTAACTGGAATTAAGGAAAAATATTTTGCTTTTTATTCTGGCTTTGTGCCCAAGACTCAACTTGGTCAAGGCTCTTCTTTTAATTAACTGCAAGAAAGATAGGATGCTGAAAACAATAAAGGACACAGAATTCCGCTGTGTTTCCAAATAAAGTACAGGGACATTTAAGTAGCTAAGCAACCTTTATTTAGCACAAAACATTATAAGCTTCCTTTTGTAACATATGACAACCAGCCTGCCCCTCTCACCATTCTGAGCTGAAAGAAAGTAAAGCTGATTTGTATTCAGCAACTTAAAACCTACTTTCTACCTGGTCTGCTTTTAAGTATTGATATTGTTGATACTGTGACATACCAATGTACACTGACTGCAAATTTCATACTGTAATTGTTTTCGAGTAACATAAAAACATATAACCAAGTTTTCAAAGAGGGCTATCCTATTTAGTATGTCCATGAGTTTATTTAGACATCTGAGCATGAAGATTTTGATCATACTAGAATGAACTAACTCGACATTTTAAGCATATTGACACTATATGTGTAATGAAACTGCAGAATCAAAGCCCATGAATATTTGGACCAGTGATCCTGTGTGGTATTTCAAATGCACGAAGATGAGATCTGATATTTTGAAATGGTTCCAAAAGGAATCATAAGCATTCTTATGACACTAGAGATATGGAAATAACATATCAAGATGCAAGTGAGATCATAATCTCACAACAAAGTGATGAGTAATACCTGTTATCTGTTATATGGCTGGAAATCATCCCATGACTGAAATAACTTCTGAAAGGCTGTGAAGAAAAACAACACGTTCTGATTAACAAGGACAGTGCAAGATATCACTATTATTAAGAACAAGCCTGAAACATTCTCAGCCCTCCTAACTATTCCCAACCTCCAGAAACAAACTCAAACACCACTAGTTACACACGTGCTTGAAAACAGACAGCAGCTACTTCCCTAAAAAACTATAAGCAGATGTGCTGCACTATTTTTATCCTACTCTATTTGTCATCACTGATAATGTTTGAAACTTGACATGTGCGACCTTAGCTTGTCAAGAAAAGCACATGCAGAAGCTACCAACAAAATGCCATTTAGATCCATCTACAAACAGGGATCTGTTCTGCACACATGGGACAACTGAGTTTCATTATCAGTGAACCAACTCAACCTTGAGTTACACCAGGCAGTCCAGTGTTGTCACAGCATGCAGTAAGGTGAGCTGTCAACTTAAAAAACCCTTAAACACAGAATTCTATTCCTCAAACCTGAAAGGAGAGATGGCATAGGGGGGGACAAAATGTTAAATACTATTATTAGTATCTTACTATATTGTAAATGAGACTAATATCCTAGTATTAAGTTGAATATTTATTACTACTTCTGCTAGGAAGACACTGTCATTTGAAAGCTTCTCAGGAGTAAACATACCTCTCCCGCCTGAGATTCTGATAGCTCCAGAATGAAAGGAATTTCAGTATCAAAATTAGCAAAAAAGTTGGTCCACTGGTGTTCAAAAGTCATTAAGTCCTGGAAGAAAAACATTCAGAGAGTATTCATTACAGCATGCATTATAGCAGAGGGGAAACCCAGGCATGTTACTGAATGAACTCCAGTTATATCAGACCACACAGGTTACTACTTTGTTTAGTAGCTCACTACACAGTATAAAACACATCATGACCACCAAGAGTGTGAAGAAGTGAACAAGGGTAAACATCACCTACAAGTCAAGGTCTTCTGGGTTTTGAAAGGGGCTGATGAAGACTTTCTGGAAGTCTTTTTTGTCTTTTTCTTTAATTTTATTTAATGGTTTATTTTATTTATTTTATTTTACAGTTTTAAGGTTTTATGTTTGCAAGATTATCTTCACTGCTTGTCACATATTCATTTGTAAAGAGTGTGAAATCCTGTGTGACATTTACACAATTATATATATTTACATAATTATATAACAAGCAAACCAGAATTACAATTCTAGCAGTTGCATGAATATTATACAGTATTTATTTTCAACAACTTCATTAATATAGTGAATGAAGTTCAGGCAGTGAAGTCTGCTGAAATCTTGCAAGGCTTCTAAAGTAATAATAGGGGCTGTATTAAAATAACATTTACATTTAGGGTTGCACTGTAATTGCAGAACACTGAAGCCTCAGATGTTTTATAAAGAAAGTAAGAGCTAAAAGCATTTTTGTCAGCTTATCTGGAACATGTCCATGGTATAGAAAATATTAATTCTCTTAAATCCCAAGTAGAGTTAAAATCAGAATTTCCTGACAGCAAAGCTGCGTTAACTAAAAAAAGAAAATAAAAAATCATGTGAACACATATCTGAGTCCAAACATGCTTAAAAGACACCCAACCAGATCTGTACCGAGAAAAATGAATGATTTTTAAAATGGCCAATATCTGTGAGATAAGTTGTATGAGAACCACATCCATTACTGTTAACCTTTTTCAGAAAAACTGAAGCTTCACCCTCAAAAAAATTTTAAAACAGCAGAAATGTCAGCTACAGAGTAGATTTGTCAGGTGCAAAAAAAAAAAATCCCAAACAGTTTGGAGTACAAATAAATGAATTCTTTACATATAATTTCCCACACTATCATAGGAAGCAGATAAAATAAGTGTCTTGTAGCGTGACTATTTAGAGCAGCAGCCTTATAAAGCTTGTAGACCAATCTGATATTTTTTTTTAAAACAATCTGTGTTAAATAAGATTTTTAAATCCAACAGGCTGGATAGTTACCAATATTTTATTAATAAGGGATATTTACTGATGACCTTGCTACATTTTAGAAATATATTTGGCTGCTAAGCTAGAAAATTGAAGGAAAAGCTACAGCCATTACTCCTCAATACCTGAGCCACACTTTGTCAAGGGATAGTCACCAATGCACAAATTTGCCTGAAACCATCTCAGGGTGAAACAACTTCTTGTTTCAAATAACTGAAGAAATACAAAGAATTAGAGCAGGCAGAAACTAAGCGTCCTCAAAAACTAAATTTTGACAAATAATAGGTATACAGACAAATATTAAATACATATATACATATATATGTACATACATATAATATTTAATATTATATATTAATATACATGTGTTGCTTTTGTTTCCAGCATCAAGATCAGACCCCTCACCACAGCAAGGGGATATTTAGCAGTGCATGTTTTGGTTCTCAAAGCATCAGTGCTGCCACTGTGTGTCACTGTTACCCACTTGTTTGTGGAAGTGGCTTTCCCCTGGCCTCGTGGTTGTATATTAAACTGGATTATTTTTTCCCTATACCACAGTAGGGGACTGAAACACAAATATTTCCAAGTGTTTTACACTCTGCATACAGTCCTATGGCCTAAAGGATAATCACACTGTGTTTTATGAGAATTTTAGGTATTTTAAGGAATTGTAAGAATGCACAGAATGCAAGGCAAGCTCTTTTGCAGAGTGTACAGAGAGAGTAAATGAAGTCTGCAAACACTCCTAAAAAATCAACACTTTGGCTCTGCAGCCATGTGAACCGGTGGCTGGATCAGCAGATTTCACCCACGTTACCTCAAAAACCAAGTCCTCCAGGGAAACAGGATCCATTTTACTGTATGTTTTCCACAGATCAATGCTGACGTCCATTAACTGAAAAATATTTTAAAGGTATTTCTGTGAAAAATGCCAAAAGGAATGCTAGAGATACAGGCATTGCACTGACACAGGCTTGGAGCCAACACAAGAGTCCTCCTGAGTTGGAAATATTTTTACAGTAGCAGTTGCAGAAGAATTGATCAAATCTGATGGAAATGGTATGGGGTACTGGAAAGCCTCATCTCCTCAAGTGACAATTTAAAGCACAATGTAAAGATTTGTTTGCATCTTTCAAAGAAATCAATTTCCCCCAAAAAGCTTCCCAAAATTGATATAATTAATAGAAGTCAAGGAAGACATTAGCTGGGGCAGGAAAGGGAAAGATTAAGTTTCCTGAGGAAAGAAAGCCAGAAAGGGATTGCAAGGTTACAACTCCTACGTGCTTACAGTAATTCCTGCATATATTGCTTACAGTCAATCCTTATAGCAAGTGAAATGCAAATTTAAGCAATACTTAGCAAGTAGCTTTATTTTTTTTTCCAAGATGCCTATGAAGACTATTCAGAAATGCATTCTTAAGGGACACTCATATCTGAGTAATTTCTGCACTGACAGGGTTGCACAAAGCAATTAATTCAAACTGCAGCAGCGACTGGAACTGGATTTTCCTTAAGCCACAGCTTTACACAGTCATTCCAATTACTCATACGACAAGATGTGGCAATAAAGATTTCCAAGACATGGCTTCTATCTAACTCCTGATACAACAAATCTCTGCATTACACCACCTCGACCAGTTGTGCCTTCCATACAACTGATCTTTAGCTGTGACATTTTTGTAGAAAAGAAGAAGCACCAAAATAAAATTTGTAATTTACCACATTTTTTTGAACACTAGCAGCATAAAATGCAGAGCAGAGATAAGACTAAAGAGCTAAAGAAGTATTAAGACTAACCCCTTTTAATATTTGCAACAGCATTTTTTAGATCCTTTACAGTAATCCCAAGTGTGTGTATATATATATACACATACATACACAAAAAAGAACATTTTGCTCCCTAAATATGATATACAGCAGCTGCTTAGCAGATAATCATGCATAAACAGTTACGTAAAATGTTAAGAATGTCGCTTCCCACTTGAAAGCCCCTTATGATTTTAAGGGGAAAGAAAGCAAGAACCCAAGCTGGAACTTGGCTGAAAAGTGCGAGTTAATATACACACTCTTAAAAACAGATTTGAAAACTTATATTGCTCCTTCTTAGATCTTCAAGAGAGCCATGAGGGAGTTACTGCCCCTCACAATGAAACAGGAGGCCCTTCTGCCTTTATTAAGGTATCACACACATAGTAAACACAACATTTTCTAGAGCTTTCGTAAAATCCTAAAGCCAATTGTGCTAGGGTTGTACTTAAAACCCAAACAACTCCCATTGAATTCACACAAATTTTCATCAAATAATTTCAGACTATCAGGAAGAGCTACCTACACCTAAGTCAGAACTCCATAAACATGCTTACCTGTTTAGGCTTTGTATGGAATGATTTTGACACGTTCACACAAAACTACTACAGCACTAGTTATGAAATGAAGCAATAAAGCACAGAGAAAGATTTCAGTTCAAAGAGCCCAGAAACAGGCAGAAACACTATCTCACACAGATGTTTAGAGCATATTATATGTGATAAAACTCATTAAACAATAGCAATATTATTAATTTCTTGTCTTTTGTCTGAATTCTGGCAATCAGAAAAGAATAGTCCAGCTGTAAAAATGGAGGAGTGACAAGAAGAACAGGACATCTGCATTTCTGTGGCAGAGGTCCCAGAAAATGAAGCCTCAGATACTTAAATATGAAGCTTTCCTCCAAAGATTCTGTTACAGTATAGTTAATAAATAAGAAATTCAAAGGATGCAAAATGATGGAATAGCAAATCCTTGTTGGAATCACAAGCATCAACAGTCTTGACTGTTATCCTATTTAGCAGGCCATAATGGCCCAAAAATATACAATGCACAAGAAAAAAAAAAGATATATTTATTGTGCCAGAACCCATGACCCCCAAGACAGTCACTTGTTATTTTATTTTAAAGCATCTGTGGCTAAACAGCTGCTTTTACACCACTTGAATTTCTATTAC
Source organism: Rhynchotus rufescens (assembly GCA_032273925.1). NCBI lineage: Eukaryota > Metazoa > Chordata > Aves > Tinamiformes > Tinamidae > Rhynchotus > Rhynchotus rufescens. The sequence continues at coordinate 3,555 of JAVCKT010002881.1, read as the reverse complement.
CATCCAGAAGACCTAGAGTTTAACTGCTACTGGGGAAGGTGGTTCTAAGTCTAGAAGATAAGGAGAAAGGGCCTAACTCAAGGCAGAAAGAAGAACAATCCATCCAGGACAGAATACTGGACAGCTCATTGCATTCCCTCAGAAAGCATGTGGACCATGTGTGGACCAGCATATCTCCAACCTTGGGCATTCAAAGCCCAGCTTGACAAGGTCCTGAGCAACTTGATGCAACTTAGAAGTTGTCCCAAGCCACTACTTAAAGGACATGCTAGATGATCTCAAAAGATATCTTTTAATTTAAATTATTCCATGACTATTTCAGCTTAAGAAAGGAAATGGAGAAAAAAAGGAAAATATTAACTACTTACTTCATACTTCATTGTAAAGAAGCCATCACCCCCAATTCCTTCCAGTGCAAAAGCCTGCACTATTGGCCACTTTTCAACAATGAACATATCAAATATCTGTAGATGACCTGCAAAAGTCAGATTCCACACACGTCAAACACTTACAATTTGTTAACTTCCTATAAGATATTACATTTATAAAGAACCTCACTTCTCCTCCTTGATTGTACAATTTAAAACTTTTAATTGAACAACAGATTTGGTAAAAGTGATACTTGAAGAATTCTTTCTTTCTCCATCCCAAACTTTGTCCTTTTTTTCCATTGTCAGTCTAGAAAAAAAAAATATTCCTTCACGCAAATTAGTGGTTTTCCAAGCAATTACGACATACCACTTCTCATATGAGACTACATGCAGAGACAGTAAGAAAAACTAATTAAATTAGCTTGGTTTCAACTTGCATAGTTCAAAAAAGCTAAATCAAAAAAAACTGGACGTTTTTCTTTTTGAATTTGTATTTCACTTATTATGGCTCAAAACCCCAGCATGGCAGACAGCAAAGGCTGCGTGCGCTGCCTCTGCATTATTCACTGCTTGGATACCACTAAGCACACTTTACTAAACAATATAAGATTACATTGTTCAGACTGCAAGGCTGGCGACAGATCATAACAGGAAGTCATGCAGTCCAGTCTTTTCAGCGCTAAAAAGGGAAACTTGCATAACAAAATGTTTATTCTTTCCTTAAATAAAGAAGTATTTATCCCATCTGAACAGAGAACTTCTGTATGTAGTAGAGCTTCTCTGAATGCAAATTATTTCTTTGTCTCATCTTTTGACCATTCACTCTTCATATTAATATTAATTTAAAAAAAAAAAAATAAACAAACAACTCTTATGTAAAAAAGAAAAAACAAAACACACATACTCAAAAAACCCACATCTACCAGTGGCATATTAATCACGATTTCTTACCAAAGACAAGGAAATCTTCGTTCACTGAACTACATGAATCACCAAGCATAAAACAAGCTAACCCACCTTGGCAGCTGTACGGAATTCCAATGCGACTGCAAGCTCGAACCATGTCTACAAAGCTGGAAATTTTGAATTCCTCAGCAGCTTCTTCATCTTCGTACTGAGGGGAAAAAAAAAGTAATTTAAAACAAAATTTAATTAAGCATATCTAATTTGCTTGATTTGATTGTTAGTTTTATCATAAAGAGCACATTCATAGTATAATTTTAACGCGATGGCACATGCCAGTTTTTATAAGCCACTAAGTTATTACCTACAGCTCCCTAGAAGTAAAAGAGCCTATTTAGCCTCTATTTTGAGAATTCTGTCATGGCAGGGATGTATTCAAGCCAACTGAGGCAAGATTTTACATCAGAGTTCCTATGAAGCGTTACATAAAATTAGAAATTTACATTATTTTTATTTAGTGCATGATCTTTACTTTCCAGTGAAATCTCTAAATGTCACCTATTCTGGTGAGTCTTTAGACAAAAATATTTTGAGAAACGTCAATTATGTGCCCAAAAAACTGTCATTAAGGAAGAACCTATTTCAAGTCACTTGCTTTCTGGAGCAAGGTCAGAAGACAGGGGTGTTTTATTTATTTTATTTATTTTCTTATGCATACTGTTCTGAACTGAATAATACTGAGGTAAGTTACATGATTATGAACTTTATTTGCAGGCAGATTATCTCAGCTCCAGGGTACACCCAACAAATTTACGCTGGCACCAGTTACTTTAAGAGAAGCCTGAACTCAAGATGCAGCCCAAACTGCTACCAAGATGTTTTCTTTCTCCAGTCCTGGCAAGCCAGATCAAAGTTCAAAGCCAATTCCAAACAATTGCCTGCTGGTAAAATATCACCAGTATAAGAGCTTCTTTTTCACAAGGACGGTAGAAGCTTGTTCCCTAAATATCTGCTTTACAGATATAAATGGAGCCCATTCTGTAAGAGATACAGAGCTATGATAGCCTGAAATACTCCCCAGCACACAACAAGATTTTCTATTTTGTACAGATTCAGTAACAGCCCGTCACTAATTAGGATTTTTACTTAAACTTCCACAGCCCAGTTTAAACCAAACAGGAAGGAAGGACAGGCAATAGTATTTTTCAAGGCTAATGAATAGCTACAAAGAACTAGATAAAAAAAAAGTAGAACTTGGTTCTTTCACTAAAAATAAAAAATTCTCTGCTAAAAACCACTACAAGCAACCCTCCTTTTTAAGTAGGGTGTATCGGAAGGCTGACACAGTAACGTTTTATTGCTTCTGTGTCATAAGTAATCTAGGAAACTGGCAGCTTCTATACATTAGAAATGAGATACACAGTGCATCATTCAGCTGACATTCACATGAAGCAGTAATTAAGTAAATATTTTATTTGCAGAAGCAGAAATCTTAAGATTTTTTATTCACTTCACTCTGCAGTTTCCAGACATCGCAATATACTTGCTTTACCTTTCTAGTTGCACCACTAATCACTGTGTGATTAAGTTATACTTACCACAACAGACTACACAAAAGCCCATAAGCAGATGCAATTTAAAATTCAAAAGCTTAAACAGACTTAAAGCTACTTATTGCAGTCGTGCTGCAAAGAGCTGTTTAAAAACTGCTCCATTCTTGATTCCAAAATGTGTGGGTTTAACTGCCTCCAAGGTATGCTGCAAGATGTGCTCTTTATAGTATGTTTTTAGCAACAGAAAAGCCTTAATGAGGGTAGTGTTTAGATTCTGCTGTAGGATTTACATCCTTTAGGCTAACTAAGATTATGAAAAAAACACAGGCTGAGGACAAACTGACTGGGGAGCAGCTCCATAGAAAAGGATCAGGAGACTCTTGCTGGACAGCAAGCTGAATGGGAGCCAGCAGTGTGTCCTTGCAGCACCCTGGGCAGCATCTCCCTCTACCTGAGGCCACATCTAAAACACTGCATCCAGTTTTGGGGCCCACAACACAAGAAAGACATCGACAAGTGTCTAGTGGAATGCTGCTGAGATTAAAATAGAGTTGGAGCACTTGTCCTAGGAGAAGAGGCCAAATTTGGTCTTGTGGAACACAGAGAAGGGGAGGCTATGAAGAGTCATTCTCCAGCACCTACCAAAAGTCACCAAGAAGACACAAGCATGGTGGCAGGGTGCAAGGCAATGAGCATGGTTCCAAATGAGAGGTTCAGATTGGATAAAA
>JAVCKT010002880.1:4651-19588 GCA_032273925.1 Rhynchotus rufescens | reverse complement strand
GTAAGGGCCGGGGACAAGTGCGGCATCACCCCCTGCTCCACGTGCAGCGAGGGCCGGGGACAAGCGCGGCATCACCCCTTGCTCGAGCCAACCCTGGTGCCGTGAGCACAGCCGTGCCAGGCCGATCCCCCTCAGCAGCCCCTACCCACACGGAGCGCGCGCTCCTCGGCCTGGTTTCACACAGACCAGGGAGTGACTAGCAGGGGCCTTTAGAGATCTGGCAAAGCGCACCCAGTTGCAGCGGGGGCATAGCGGGAGGGGAATGAATGGGAAACGACTACCCATCCACACCACACAAGAAGTGGCATCACATGAAATGATAAAAGTGCAAAGCAAGCAAAAAGCTCACAAACTTTCCACACAACATAGGGTAAACACATTTATCACTGTGAAATTTGCTCCCATGGGACACTGCATACACTGGAAGTCTGTAAGGGTTTAAATGACTAGTGCATCAAGGGACTATTTAAGTACAGAAATACCACCTCTGGTCCAGGCAGATTGGGAACACAGCTGGCTAGGACTGCTGAGCAGGGAAATAGCACACACGCGTGCCCTGTCATTATGGTCTTCTCTGGGCATCCACCAATAGCCACAGTGAAGGACAGGGCCAGCAAGAAGCTGCAGGAAAGATTTCTTACTCAAGGGACTCCTAGCTTCCTGGCTACAAAAAACAATGTGCCTAAGGATTTCTCAGCAAAGAAAGAATATAGCACACAAGGGCCGTACAGGGTCAGACCGGAGTGCTGCCTAAGCACAGTATCTGTTTCCGAGGAGGGGTTAAATACTACGCATACCTACAATGCGATTTTCCTTGTTTATTCTCCCTCCTGAGATTTGTTAGTTCAGGGATACTGAGCCTGAAATAGTGGTTGTACATTTAATAGCCCTTGATAGATTTCTCTTTCCTGAACCTCGCCTGTGGCTTTTGAAATCCATGTTATATTTTAGCATTCCCAGTAACCTGGGGCAACATATGTCTCCTGGTTCCTACATCAGAAGAGGCTTACCAACCTTTCTGCAGGCATAGCATGCTAAAATAGTTGAGCTTGGAAAAGACCTCTGGAAATTGTGTGGTCCTACCCCATCTCGCTTTCCATATGCCTTCAAGATTTCACAGAGGTGCATCATATTATTTCTCAGCTGTTTTTTCCCAGAGTAGGAAGTCCTAATCATTGGTAATAGAGAAGCTGTTTCATATCAACCTTACTACTCTTTTCAGAACCTTCTCCAGTTCAGTTTTGCATCTATCTTGATGGCTGGGACCCAAACTGTACACATTATGGAAGATGACGTGAATTTTAAAAAGTGGTATGACAATATAAGGTTTTATGCTTTATTCCCTCAAGAGCTCTGAGCCTTTGTTTTGCTTTAACACTGCCTAGGACTGAGCTGACGTTTTGATAATCCAAATGAAATCTCAAGGGCTCATTGCTGTGTAACAGTGGAGAGTTTAAAGCTCATCACTAAATATAAAAATCTGAGATAGTTTCTTGTCTCCAAGTGCATCACTTTACTGTTAGTTACACTTATCTTTATCAAAAAAATTGTTTTATGATTTATTTCTTCAATCAACCCCCATGCTTACTGCACAAGTAGCCCGGTATTAACAAACTGTCACCTCACAATTCACCCCCCCCTTCATTTACAATATATTGAACAGGAAAGTCCTTCCCACTGCCAGTCCATTAAATCAAGTAACAACCTCTCCTCTGTTGAAACCTGACAATATATTGGCTTCCTAGACGCTGCTATTGCCATTAGTTACTTGTCTATGGGGACTACATTTGCTCTACTGTAATGGCTACCTATTTTCTTTTATAAGTCTTCGGTGGAAGCTTCCCAGAACTTCCTAGAAATCCAAGACGGTAAATCATATGTTCTTTGTCCACAGCATCAGTAGCTCTTTCAAGCAATATTACAGATCTGTGAGGCAGGACTGGCCTTCAGAAAAGCCATGAACATTCTTTCTGGCCTGCAAGAGAAGGAATGTTGCCAGCAGATCAAGGGAGGTGATCCAGCCCCTCTACTCAGCTCTGGTGAGGCCACGCCTGGAGTACTGTGTGCAGTTCTGGGCTCCCCAGGACAAGAGGGAAGTAGAACGTAGGGACCAGCATAGAGTGACAACAATGATTAAGGGACAGGAACATCCCTTTCCCTTGTGGGGAAAGACTAAGTGAGCTGGGCCTGTTTAGCCTGGAGAAGACTGAGAGGGAATAGACATGTACAAATACCTGAGGGGAGAATGTAAGGAGGATGGGTCCAAACTCTTCTTGATAGTGGCTAGTGACAGAACAAGAAGTAATGGGTACAAATTGAAACATAGGAAGTTTTATCTGCATATGAGGAGTAACTTCTGTACTTTGAGGGTGACAGGCTGCCCAGAGAGGTTGGGGAGTCTCCTTCTCTCGAGTTCTTCCACAACGGCCTGGATGTGACCCCGTGCCACGTGCTCTGGGTGTTCCTGCTGGAGCACCCAGATGCCCAGGGACACTGCTCTAGATGATCTCTACAGGTCCCTTCCAACCTCAACCATTCCGTGATTCTGTGAATATGCCATATTTATCTGTGTGATTGCAGTTTCCTATTTGACTGCTGATAGCTTCTGTCCTGTACTTTGCTTGAGCTTACAGAATTGCTATTACTTGCCCACTTGTTGGACAAATTGTCCCAAATTTTATGCTCTCTGCATTTGTTTTCCACCTATCTTCAGTTTTAAACTCTCCTATGACCTACTTGATATTAAGAATCAGTTACCTGAAGCATTAAGTCTGTGCCTCCTGAGGAGCACTCTAGCATTCCAGAATGGCTATCAGTCCCTGACAAATTTGAGCCTTTCACTTCCCATACCATTTTGCTAGACAGGCATTGAAATACTGTATCTTCAAATATCTATCAGGTCTTGAATACTGTGTTGGAAACATTACAGTTAATGCTACTGTAGATGTCACAATCTTAAATTTCCTGCCCAACCAGCCTACATTTTTCCTCCAGAACTTCTCTCTCACTCTTTCTTCTGTCTTCGGAATTTGTCCTTGGCTACATCCAGCATCTCCTGCCCTGCTTTCTCCTATAAACATGGCTCAGAAACCACACAATGGAAGAGAGGGCACACAGTTTACTATTTTTTCCTCTAGGCATGAACTGAGAAACAAAACTTGCTATTTATTATCTACTAAGTTCACCAGGAGACTTTCAACCTCTGGGGCATATAACTATGAAGAGGTGTAGATCAACATTCCCTCTTAACAGATTTCAGGGGTTTAATGCAACTTAATCCCTTCATTACAACAGTCCGAATTTAGGCTGTAGTAGAGGCTGTCAAAAGTAAATTAAATGGCCCCGGCAGATACTAAATTACAGGAAGTCTCATATGGTAGAGCATTTTGAAAGATGTCTCTGCAATATGAAATATAAGATTTTCTCCTTACAGATAACGAATGAATATAAAATCCACCTATAGTTAAAAGGAGATACGTAATATGCAGACAATAAAAAAAAAAGTAAAGTAAATGTGTAATATCCTTACAAGAGGATGAAGAAAGGCTAGGCTATGAGCTGTAGAATACCTGTTTGCGCACATACTCGACGAGTAACTCTAGATGCCTAGGGTCCTCACAGTTCCTGTTAAAAAGGTTTCGCCAAAGGGCTGCTGCCAGAACATGATCATCAGACAAGATTCCCTAAGTAAGAAAAGAGAGGTGATTAAAAACTGCACATGAAGAGGGAGTTAACATAAGACAAATCCATTCCATTATTCTATCTACTTGGCACTAGACAATACTAAACATCTCAATGCCTGCAGCTACTGTGGTCTGTACCTATGAGAAGGCATCAAGGTCATTCTTTCCCAGAAAGAATAACCTTTGACTTGAAAGAGTCCAGCTGCTCCATCCTGTAACAAATATCCCATCAATCAGAAAAAAAGTAGGTGTGTTGCCCTAGGAGGGTAGATGACCATTCAGTTTCTATAGCTTTTAAATCTTTAGATTGGGCCTTACAGAAAAGAGAGCCACTTTACAGAACTGTGTGAAGCCAGGAATACTTGAAACACTAAAAAGTTAAAGATACATAATAAGATGTTCTGGAAAAGCAATCAGGACTTGAGCATTTGCCTTATTCTAAATGAATGATAGATTTTTTTTTTATCATCAGGGACAGATTTTTTCCAGCTAAAGCTAATTTTAAATGTACACAACAGTCACATCCTTGAGAACTTTTGGTCTCAATTCTCTTTAGCTTTGTCTTTCTAGATGAACCAGTGCTATCACCAGTGTCTCATATCCCCTGGCTTCTGCTGTCACATTTACCAAAGGCAAGAGAGGATTTTAAAATACAGTTAAAATAGGAAAAGTCAATGTTTGTCTTTAAGTTAAACAGACATTTTGCTTCTAAAAAGATTGTCAACAAGAAGAGGCAGACATGAAAAAGACAGGCAGACACATCCTGGTTGTACTTAAAAATAGATTAAAGGAAAAATCTGCGTAGCAAACATTGTCCAATACTCTATGAAGTTTACTTTTACAAGATATTAATAATGCAAATAGCCATTTAAAAAAAAAATCACCATGTCATTAAAAAGAGTATCAGTAGCAAAATTCCCTAGAGCAGAAAATTAACTACTATAAGAGCTGATGTAATTGTATTTTCTATTTGAAAGTCCCATTGATACTTAAACACAGCTGCCCAGTGTGGCAAATATTTAACCCAACTGCAACATTTTCAGTTTGATGAATTAGATGGCCTATTTGCTCTTGCTCATTCTGTCAAAATACCCCTCTTACCTCATCATAACCAAACAGAGCTGCATAGAAATTTTCTACCATACTTCTCAAATCTTCTTTTAAAGCAGAAGAAGTAATCTGAAAAATAAAAAAGAAAGCCATCTGAATTGGTTCTAAGCTGGTGGAGATGATAAAAAGCAATTACCAGTTCCACTCTGAGAAGGAAAAGAAAAAGGAGTACTCTGGTCCATATATGCTAGGATTTGACTGTAAATTGTGAGGTTCATGTAGTCAGTTTCTTTAGATGAATGTAGAATACCACTCCACTAGTTCTATATACAAATAAAAGTCAGAGTAAATATTAGTTAGATTATACAAATAGCAGAAAAAAAATCTATGGCCAACAGTGTTGACAACAGTTACCCAAGCAGAGGAAAAAAACTGCAGCAAGGCTCTCCTTTAAGTGGCAGCATAGGCTAAGATAATGAAAACTGCTCTACAAATATTTTATCTATTATGCAAGTTTTCCAGACCTCGATTCATTCATATGTATCTTTCAGAAACTGATAAAGTTTTGAATATTTATTTCTAATACACAGACTCCAGAGCTAGACATGCTATTACAGTAAAAGTACTGTAAAGCTAAAGATAGAGGCCCCATCCCTACCTCTAGTCCTTAATTACTTGTCAATATTGACTTGCTCATTCAGAAATTACATGAATCCTCTTTCAACAGCATCTCTCTGGCAGCTCAGACTTACTAGTTGGTCACTATGACTAAGTTTCTTTCAGAGCTGGGAATTCTCAAGCTACATCCCCGTATGCCGTATGACTTGGTCTGTGTTCCACACCTACTTAACTAAATTTAACAGTTGCTTAAATATTTGCTACTTTGGCCTGAGCTACTCATTAGCTTTCAGAATTGTGCTCTGTGTGAGTTTAGGTAGAACAAAAAGAGATCTCTAGGTCCAGAGTGATGGCTGAAATAATTCACATCCATCTCATCTCCACGCCAACTGGCTACTCCTTTTGCCCAGGCTTTTTATTTCTATCAACAGAACCAGCTAATAAGGAGTTTCTCACACGAGGGCAGAGCTCTCCTTCCTTTGGCAAATATTCCTCTTTGTATTGATACAGGACACATCTAGAGAGCAAGCATTTGTTATGTACACACCTTGCATGCAATGTAAGTATAATCTGCATGGATAACTATCTGCAATCCTGCATGTTAGCAGAACACTTACCTATGAGACCACGTGCAGTGACAAGATTAAAAAAAAATAAAATAAAAAAGAAAAAACTGCAAACAGGAATGCAGGATAGGAAATCAATTCTAATATGGAATGAGCATTACCATTGTTGACATATAGTTTATCATAAGGTTAAAGAAAAGTTGTGAAATTTAACATATCAAACGTAATATTTATGACAAGGTGACTCACGTGTTCTAAATATTTTCTTAGTATTCTCAGTCTTTATGCAACAGCTTCCTATCAAAATGTGATTTATTTTGCCATACTATCGAATCTCCAGTTCAAACACTGTTCCATTAAACTGCTGTCTTTTTCATCAGTTGATTTTTATATTGAAAACACAAGGAAAATTTCTTTATGTGTCAGTTACTCCTATTTTTCCATTAATATAAGCTATTAAAATTCATGCAAATATTTTACAGGCCATCAAGATTTGGCAACCTGCTATTATTAAATGTTTTTTAAAAAAAGAACTAAACATAAGAAATCAGAGGGTTAAATGATGACTGTAACTTCTGTAATGACTTAATTAAATTTTTATTGAGTACATAAACTATGATGTCATTTCTACCCAACCATGCTCAAACTTTCTGTGCATGTCAGAGATTGTGGTTTTTCTCAATAGAACATACTTCTAAATAAGCTGCACTTCTACAGCTCTAATAAGGGGAGCAGGTCTCATGTAACACACTCAATAAATTATCCTTCCATTTTTAAACAAACAAATTCCATGAGTTATTATATATTTGCCATGCACTTTTTATGACATAATAAAAATGTTACCTCAAGGATTACTTAACACATACTACAAATGTTATAGCAGGCAACTGCAAGGGGCAAAGAAAACAAATAGTCCCATTACAGAGACAAGCCCTGGACTATACATCCCTAGGGAAGGAACCTTCTATTCTAAAAACAAAGAGCAGCAGCTTTAAGTTAATAAGAAATAGACTGATGAAGAAGATAACCAAGTTAAACAAGCATGGCAATAAATACATCTTAAAGACAAACAGTTTAAAATATAAAATATGAATTTGGGCATCGAGCAGTATCTTAGGCATTAAAATTACTTTTAATGGAATATTGTTGTTTCTGAAGAATACAATCAGAGCTGGCGCAATTATTATAGTAAAAAATGATTTTTTTTAACAGAGTAAGAATGAGTAAATCCAAATCTCATTATCATTCGTAGGAACACTTCCTCTTTTCAAGCGTGCCAAACGTTCTAAGCACTGGTGAGCTTCGTCATCTGATTCCTCATGATTTTGCTGTCTTGTCCCACTGTTCACTATTAAGTACAAAAGCTTCTAGACAACTCCAAGTGTTTCCTTGTACTGCTAATACATGGAAAAACAGTAACATCTGGAGCTTTCGAAGGACTTGGCCACTTTGCCTTCTTTGGAAACAACCCAGTGCAGAGTTGTCAGCAGAATAATTTACATAGCACTGATATGGTGGAAAAAACTCTAGTGCGTAAGTAGGAATGCATTTATTTGTACATCTCTCACATCCTTTGAAAAAAGGGAAATACACATCTAGCACATCTTCCTTTTACACATCACCATATTTCACTGAAGGACTTCATGATCCCACATTCTCCTTTTTAAGGCTACACTCCCTACATTCTTGTCATATGATGATGAGAAACCTCAGCTTCAGGCCCATATGTATTGCTGAACACACAGATATGGTGCCTGTTGCTGTATCAGGCAAACTGCAAACTCCAGGCTCAGTTCAAGTTCTGCCCTAAAAATTTTCTAGGAAGACAAGAACACACTGCTTTATTGTATATACTGGACATAAACTGCCTTAGATATTAGCAATTTCTTTAACGAACACTACTACATGGCAAGTTGACATTCATCTGTTGGTTGGATCAAGAGCACGTTTTCCTAGTGAATGTCCATCATCCCTGCTTAGGTTGCTCCAGTTCTGAGAGGTCTCAGAGTGCACAAACTTGAGTGCTTGCTCTGATGTGCAAGAGGAGTTGAGTCCACAGGATCAGAAGTTAACTAGTCCAGGGTAAAAGTCATCCCTGTATAGATGGGACACTGGATCCTCCACTGTTTCGCTCAACACAAGTGTCCTTGTTGAGCCACTCTACGTGCTAGCAGAGACATAACCCCAGCAAGCACAGGCAATACTATTTCAAAGCATTTTAACAGGAGCTGCTTGTTATTTTGCCTTTTACCAGCATGTATTGCACTCTTAAGCTACTTTATCTCTAAGGCCAGAAGGGACACTTCTAACCTCACCTTGAACAAGCACAAATCACTGAAATTCATGCAGCAATTCCTCGCTTTAGGCTGTAAGTTATGGTTGAACTATATTTTTTATGAAGAGATTCCAGCCAGAAGAAATGGTTAGATCACAGAACCTGACCCTCAGCATACCACAGACTATTACCTTCCCTCAAGTTCCTTCTACTAAGCTCAATAAGTTGTGCTTGGCTAAAGCATATCACCCTCACAGCTGAACATGTGTATCTCATTTCATATTTGAGTTTTCTGGCTTTGTCTTCCACCCTTTCATTTTCATTATACTATTCCTGCTAGAATAAAAAGCTTCTTCTGTACATTTTACTTGCTCCTATATCTTGCTTAGTAAGTGTGTCACAACAGTGATATTTTCCAGGTAAGATGAGGCTCTTTAAGGTAGTGTTTACACTAAGTGCACTGATACACTGCATCATCAGAGCACTTCTACAGCAGCCAAAGCTGTAATAGCATTTTATTCTGATACAGTAAAATTAGTTCTTAGCTCTTGCGCAAAACCAGTTACACAGGTATGAGTACACTTTTGTTGTTATGACTGGGTCTGCTCTGGAGCTCTGGGGACTTGTGCTAGCCACATTGCCATTAACAGGAGTCAGCCCTATTTACACTTTTGACTAATGGAGCATATAATGTCGGCAGAAGTTCCTGCAGGAGATACAGGGCAAATCTTTCACCATAAAACATTTTTGTCAGTCCTCAAACATTTAGGCTTTTTGCTGCACCCTCTCCAAATTTGTGTTTGGAAAGAAAGGCTTATAATATATGGTTTATATTATAACTATAAATAATATAACTATATATAGTTATATAAAGGCTTTTTAAGTGTTTGCTGCCCTTTTAATAAATGCACATGACATTAAGTGGGAAAGACAGCATACAGCCCTTTTATTTCCTTCAATAACATGACTATTACTTGTAGGACAGTAATTTTGAAAATGACTGAGCTATGTAAGTAAAGATCAAAAGGATTAAATTAATATAAAGAATTTAAAAAAAACTGTGCAGGAATGGGCCAAAAAGCCTAGTTCCTCGAGGCAATGTCAAAGCTGTATAACTGACAAAAATTCTGCTGAAACTATTTTTCCAACTTTTTTCTTACATTAACCATTCTGCTACCTTGCCTGCAAACAAGGTCATGCTAACTAGATTATAATCAGCTACAGCTGTCATTCCGCATACACTTTTAAAACTATATTAACTTCTTCTTTGATAAATTCTCTAATGTTCTAAACAAAAATAAGTTATTCTGTAATGCACCTCAGCTTATGCTTAACTTCAGAGCATGTTCCTTAAAACCATCTTCAGTGTTCAGCAAAAACCCACATTGTATTAACCTAGACAAAAACTAATTACACTCTGGTTTGTATCAGAACCAGGTCCAGACAAAATTCTCAATATATAAAAAATGTTATGGGAAAAGGAGTTGTGCACGCACTGCCACCTTCATAACAACTGCACAATCACCAGTAATACTCCTTAGACCAGATCTATTTCAAACTGATGTAGAAACACAGGTTACACAGCATTAAATGTTAAAACAACAACAACAACAACAACAAAAAACGAAGACTGTCACTCCTAGATATCATTAAAATGAGATCTGTTAATTTTGCAGTCTATTCATTTGGAAACTCTGCCACGGTTACACTTCAAGATGCAGCATAGGTCAAGTACAATCCTGACCATGTGAAATGGATGGGGGCTCGTCCTTCGTTCTTCTTTTCAGCACGTGCTGAGAAAGAAGCACATAGAGAAAGCAGCATAGAAGAGAGGTAAAATGGCTCTGCTCTCTCTCTAGCTGTACTGGTTCTGTGTAAGGTTAAGAAGTTGTGGTGGCTTTTTCCTATAAAGTCTCTTTCAAAAAAATATTTGCTAAAAGCCTAAAATCAATCATTATAATATACCGAAACACACTGGAAGCAAGAATTCTGTCTACGACACTGGAAGGAAGTTACGTAAGTCGAAAATAGGTGAAAAGACTCAAATGCCATGTGGTATGATCTGCCTGTGGAAACGAATGTAAGGTCAGAAAAATCAAAAGCAACATGATTATTGGGATCAGAAATTATTAAACTAAATGGAATATAGTAGATAACATTGAATATGTTTGCAGGGTGAAAAAATGTACCAACATTTTGAAGAGCATTTCAGAAGATCCAGGGATTGCTAAATTTGAATTTCATTTCTAGCATATTACCTATAATAAAAGATAGAATTAACAGTCTCAGGTGATTATGGCCAGTAATATTCAATGTTGATAAAGTAATATACTTCAGTAATATAGTAGTAAAATAGTCTAGGAAAAAACAATCAACATTTATATAACAACATGCCTCTGCTTAGCAGCTACAATTGAGGAAATGGATTTTAAGATTTTTTTGTGGATAGATCTCTGAAAATGTCAGTTCAACATTCAACAGAGGAGAAAAAGGGAAGTAAACAGCAGGAATTTTATGAAAGGAAGAGAAAAAAAGAGAGGAACCCTCTCCTGCCATAAATCCATACTGTGCCCACATATAAATGCTGCACTCACCTATCTTTCCATCTCAGAACAAATACAGAAAGTAGAAAACCAAGAAATAAAAAGGTGATTGGAGATATGAGGACACACTAAACACTAATTTTGTTTAGAAAGGACTATAGAAGAAAACAATGTAAAGTCAGGATAGGGATAGATGCATGATCTCCCTGCTACTTTCATATTACTCACTAGTAAACACAGAAAAGATACACAAGAAGCCATACTGGTTCTCATTTGTTCTGTTTTCTGTTTCTTTTTCCTAAAACATTGGTTAGTGTCAGAAATAACAGACTAGAACTTCAGCCACTGTGAGAATGATGACTGCTAGACATGTTCAGTTTTATTCCCTTTCTGCTGAACTTTGCAGATCCTGATTGGCAGCTCTTCCACGCACCTCTTCCTGCAATGCCTTGCCATGAGACCACCACAGCTCACTAGATGATCCTGCATACCCATCAGGTGCCTTTGCTGACTTGGTAAGAATTTCTACTTAAATAAAGTACTGTGAGAGAAAATGCTGTCTTTAGCTTTTAGTAATCTTCTGGGAAAAGGCTACGCCTTATATAGAAATATTATCAAGAACGATCCTGCTCATACCAGCCATTCATCTATTCATCTTTACCTGGAGGTGAAAATGAGACCAGAAATAGGAACCACATTGGAACCACCAGAATTTGGGACCATAGCTAATTGCATCTGCAGGACAGAGAGAGAGCAGACAGACAGATGCCCTCTTAATTAAAAATATGTTTTTTTTAAATTTCATTTCTAATGGGGTGACAACTGCTAGACCCCATATAATTATTCAGCAGTTAACTAGTCTGCTCCGCGATGCTCATCTCAAGTCCTGTTGTAACCTTTCCCTGGGGGCTGAGGCAAGGGCAGATATTCACTCTCACCATATAACTCCAAAATTCATTTCTGCTCCATCTAGCAGCCTGTCCTATTTCTGTTTGCTCCGCCAAACTTGCCACTCTTTTCTACCACAGTCTCGTTCATATATGACCTCTTTGACATCCTCCCAACAGTTCTATGTTACGTCTAAAATCGTAATTTGAAGTCACATTGCTTTCACCTTCTACCACTATTTTGCACCTTCTGGTTTCAATCATATGCTGAGAAAAAAACGATTTCCCCAAGCACTTCTCCTCCCCCGGGCTTCAAACACATGCATGCCACAGAACAGTTAACAGTTAAATATTTTCTTGCCAATATTTTAAGAGTGCAGAAGGTTCCAAATTGCTGGTAAAATAAACAATGCCAGACTGTGAAAACTCCTGCCTGCCATATACTCTCATGTTAACAAGAGTTTCTTTATTACTGTAACCTTTCAGAAGTGAACAAAAATTATTTCTCTACCCTATTCCTGCCCCCAAGTAAAAGGCAAAGGAGGAAAGCAAACCATGAAAAAGCTGCATGGTAAGATACTGTGAGTTTTCCATCATACTTCTATATTTCATTCAGATTTGATGCTACTGAGAATAAACAAACTTCCAGATCTTAAATAAGTGGGCAAGGACTTTAAGAAGGCAAAAGTTTCCTTTCACACTCTTTCCTGAAAAACAAAAAATTAACTTACAGATGAGCTACCTTCTCCACTGCAAGTGAAAAATAAAGAAGGAAAGTACAATAAACAGGGCAAATTTAGGATGCCCTGAATTGGACACTTTGTTTTCAATCATCTTGGCTCCAGCCTTTTGGCCAGGGATCCAGACAAAGACCTGCATCAACTACAAGGTCTCTGCCATCTCCTCTGTTTTTAGAAAACTGAATTTTCATATAGCATTACAAACACAGGAAAGAAGTAGGCACTTCTAGCGCTATCTTGGTAAATTAATTCAGGTGATATCCCTAAAACCACTAGTCATTCCCAGGCCTGCCAGCCTTCTGTTTAGCACATACACTGGAGTTATGAAACCCATCCCCAGGCATCTGAAACTGAACCACGATGAGTGTGTTCCTCATTCTACATGAACCAAAACTGTACTGACCCAATTTCCTATCCACATCAGCATATCTTTAGCTGAATCTCCCTCTTGATGTGCAGTCATCCTCATGGACACAAGAAGGTCCAATAACCAACTGGAAAATGACCCGAGTTGGTAACACCCTACAAGCAACAGAGACTGCTTTCTCTAAGACCAAACGTGCTGTAATTTCAGTCAAGAAGTGAACAGAAAGACAATGTGTACGAAAATGGAAAGACAATGTGTAAGAGAATGCAAAGACAATGTGTAAGAGAATGCAAAGACAAGTTCTGATGAGCTTCCCAACACAAGAAAGTAAACAGAAAAACAAAGTTTGTCCAGGTAGGCATGAAAGTATTATGTATTGTTGCTCATACTATGGAGGTAAAAATGGCAAAAAGGAGAGAGAAAGAAAAGCACAAGAGCAATGAAATTATATTAAATGAAATGCACTGTATCGCCATTTCCTGATCATTATAATTTATTTTTCAGGAGTTGTTAGCAAAAGCAGTCAAAGGTAAGGGCTTCATAAAGCTGGGAGTTTCGAATAAACAGAAAAAGTGGACTAGAGAAAGCAAAAAAGAGGTAACAAAATTGAGTTCAAAGAGGAAAATATAAAAGTGTGCAGTCTGCTCATCCAGGTAGACCACAAGGCACTGTAGTAAAGATATTATAAACATGAAGACATGTCTGCAGTGGAATTTAAGACCAGACTTCGAAGGAGCTGTGCAATTAAAATGCAGGAAAAGCTGATCAAGACCGTCAATGCTGGCAAACTGCTAAACATCTCCCTGCTCTGTCCCCTAGCACTGAGTCACAAGAAGTAGTGGAAACTGTCATGAGCTGAAATGCCATAGTGAGTGACAAGCAATGCAGATGATCCTAGCAGCAGTTTTGGGAAGACATATAAGTGATGTCTAAGCTAGAGACAGAAATGTATGAAGCAGAAGAAGATTAACAACTGAGAAAAATGCTGAAAACGGTAAATGTGAATCTGGGAGTCCGAACGGGAAAGAAGGTGCTTGGCTAGACAAATTAGAAGGACTGAAGAAGGACCTGAAAGAATTCGAATGACCTGAAACAAAACTAAGTCATGAAGATGCTTCAACATGCTAGGGTAGTTTTGAAGCAAGCGGGGGATCCAGAGCCTTCACTGTGGACCTCTGCAATAGGAAGTTAGTGAAACAGTGTGTGACCATGGTATCAGTGGAGACGTCTGTAAGGGGTGGAGAAGAGGCCCAGCTGGCATTGAAGACTACAAAGGACTAGTCAAGCAGAGGACCAGAAAGCACAGAAGGGAACGGGCAGAGTTGGTGGTGCCAGCACCATCTAGGCAAGGAAACACAGAGAACTTGGAAAGGAGGAAAAGGAAAGGGCAGGCAGACTAATTACAAGTGAAGAGGTAGGCAGACAATAGTGTGAAATACTGAGACAGGGGAGAGATGAAAGCAGGACTGCAGTCTGAAAAGGGAAGACCGTACAAAGGGCAGTGAACTGAAATCCTCCTTGGTCAAGAACACCAAGGAGGAGAAAAAAAATCATTCCAAGTGGGTATGATGAGTTACAATGAAGAACACAGAATCCTAAGTAACTGTCCATATCCTACAAAAAAATACCGAATTAAGCATGCACGAAAACAGTACAACCTAATAGCCAACATAACAAAGAAAAGTCATTTTTTTTACAATATCCTTATATTATTGTCTTCCAAGATAGGCAGTCACTGCAAGCTTAAGGAAAAGTTATTCACAACGGGAAATTTATAAATAGAGATTTTGAAGAAGAAATGATACTATTGACATCCTATTGGCAGTGAAAAACAGGCAACAATATGAATAAAACATATTAACATGAAATATCTAATGAATTTAGCAAAATTTGATTATTTGGACCTAGAAAAGTCTTAAGTTTCTTTCTAAACATACAAGGATATTGGATTTGAATAGTTACATTCATATTTTCACTGCTGCAGCTTAGAAATTATATATATAATATAAAAAAAATACATCTGCAAGATGTAATTGCTCTCTCATTCTCACATTCTCACCTTGCTCTCACATTCTCAAAGACTTAAGCCAGGCAGATCAGCAGATGTCAAAGGAGGAATACAGCAGAGAAGTTCAGAGGATAAGGAAACTGATAATGTAAAAATGTCCAAAATATCCAGTATAACAACACATTACCTAACCCTGCACC
>JAVCKT010002878.1:59257-72401 GCA_032273925.1 Rhynchotus rufescens | reverse complement strand
GGGGCAGCGTGTGGGGCTGCAAAACTCAATCGGCCTGGAGATAAGCACAGCGGGTGGTGGAGAGGGTGATGGAAACGGGCTCAGGTGCTTCATGGTGCCAGGCCAGGAGGGCACTTTGGAGTCCACAGTCCGAGAGGAGAGAAGGGGGGAGATGGCAAGTCCTGGGGTCCGTAGGGTGGTGATGTGGTAGACGGGGAGGGAGCAGGTGGTGGCTGGAGGGACCAAACTTGGCAAGGGGGCCATGAGGTCGAGGAGCAATTGGATGAGTAGGAGACTCGGTTCAGGACTACAAGGGCTCTCTGAGGCATCAGAGGCTGGAAGGAGCAGGGTGGGAAGGTGGCTCCAATCTTCCTCATGAAAGGAATACCAGAGGGGGGGAAGGTCACCTGCTCGTTACGCAGCTGCTGCTTGGTTGCAATCAGTGGTTTCAGCTGTTGGTGCTGGTTGTGCAAGAGCCAAACGACCCTAAAGCCAGAAACCTGGCCTAGATTTGAGACGGGTCAAATTCCAGTCGCCTGTGGTTCTGGGCAGCCCTCAGCTTGGGGCTTCTGTCCCTGTGTGGAGGAGATGCTGCACGGCCAATGATGGAGACCGGGAGGCTGGAAAGGGACAGGCTCTGCCCAAAGAGTCCCGGGGGCTGCAGAGCCCTGACGTGGCCGGGAGGGTGGGATGCTCTCCAGGGAAGGTAGGTTGCTTTTTGCTGTCCTTTGTGAGGCTGCATACAGAACAAGCAGAGAACATTTTAAAATCTCTGTGCCACACAACTCCTCAGGCCCCTTTTCCGAGGATGGAACCATTTACTTTGACAGATTATTTTTTTTTTCCCCAACCACAGCTCTTCTGTGCGCGCCGAGCCTCAGGCTTGCCGAGGAAACGGCTGATGCCGCTGTGACAGTTTGGCATTCCTCAGGCGTGGGATATTCCCCCTCCCCACTCTTTCATTTCTCCCTTTAAAACATAATTGTTCCGGTCCTGCTGGTTAAGGAACAAATCCTCTGGGGAGAGCACTGCTAAAATGTGGAGGAGAGTGGGATCCCCGATGGGTGCAGCTGCCTGCGATGAAGCTCCTTCCTCCTCCTCAATGGATGGGGAGGAATGGAGCCCTGTGGATTGCCAGAGAGGATACGGGCTGGGTAAAGGCGTTGAGTTAGGGACACGATTGCAAAGTGTGATTTGGGGACCTGCCACCTCCTCCTCCCTGCTGCTCCAGTCCTTTTTCCTTGCTGGATGCTTGTCCAGGAGATGCTTTCCCTCTGGATCCTCCTCCCTGGAAGGAGGGCATGTGGAGCAGGGCAGGTGCGAGGTGTCCTGCTGTGTCCCGTCTCTTCTCCCCGACCCGTGTTTGATAATAGCGGCTCTCCCATGTTTTTGAAGGGGCTTTCCAGAAGCCGGGAGGGTCTGGGAAGTCCCTGGCAGAGGGACTGTTGTCTGAGGAGCAGCTTGGAGGTGGTGGGAAGGTGTGAAGGGGCTGGGGAGCTGTGGAGCCCAGGGGTCAGGAGCACCTGCTGCTCCCAGAAAGGGGAAGGCGAGTGGAAAACACCTAGGAATGGGTTCTGGCTGCACTTAGGTAAACGAAGACGTGTATTCACTACTATTTTTTAATAGTAACTAGTTTGGCGCAGTTGCAAGTTAGGTGATGTTGAAGATAGTGTCTTCATTATTGGATCTAGGGCTTCTCCCTCCACTGAGATCTTCTCACTTCAAGTAAAAGTGGACAAAGCAAGTGGTGAAGCACTTCCAGAGCAGGAGAGAGCGGAGTGAATCAGCCAACAGCCTGGGCTGTGGGGCAGGCGATGGTTACACAGATCTGCCCTGCGCCCTGCCGAGCGGGCCTCGCTCCGCTTCCATAGAGGCCTTTTCCTGCAGCCTGGATATGCCAGGTAGAGCCTGGAGGCTGCCGCTGGTAGCCCCTGCAGCTCAGTGCCTGATTCCTATCTCTTGCATAGTAATTTGTGGGAAAGGGAGAACTGGGAAAATGCACTTTTGAGTTCTGGGGGCCCTTTGTGCTGGTCTTGAGGTGTTTCTTTGTCCTTTATGGCCCTTTTTGTAAATACTGAAGCATGGGGTCTTTTTGGAGGTGCTGTCGCAGGCAAATAAGTTATTGCTAGTCCCAAGGTTCTTAACCACAAGTGTGCACTATTTGATCCCTCTGCCCTTCTTCTAAGTCGTTTCTGGAAAGGGCCCTCTGGGTGATTAGCTGAACTTCTACATCTGGAGTCTGAGGGCAGTAAATAGATCCCACCGCTCCCCGTTTCAGCCATGCTTCGTGGAGTGCTTTGAAATAAACACTATTATGTAAATCCAGTTTATCTTCCTTCTCCCTTTGTATTGTTTAATAGCAGGATTTTCTTTCCCCAGAGCCAGGGCTACGGGAGGTTCAGGCTGCTGCTTCCGAATTCAGAAATTTAAACCCTCCTCATGGGAGTTGGGTTTCCTGCAGGTTCCCGGCTCTCCCCGGTGTCCTTCCTCCTCCTCCCTTTGCCATCTCCCCTGCTTTGCCCCTTTGCTTCCCCCGAAGGCTCGCAGCAGCCGTCAGGCCGGGAGCAGGTCTCGGTGAATCCCGAGATGCTTTTGCCTCCAAGAGGTTTCCGTTTCGTTGCGGAGCCCGCGCACGGTGTTAGTGCCGTGTCTGGCCCGCGCCGATGGAGCGCAGAGCGCTTCCAGGCGAGCACAAAGAGCTTCCAGGGGAGCACAGGGCCCTTCAACTGCAGCAGGGAAAACTCAGAGCCAATGCCGACCGCGTTGGAGGGGGAAAAACCCACATGGGAAGAACCTGCCTGCAGGTGCCGAGGGCTTCTCGGAGCCCTCCATGGGCTGCCTGGGGCCTGGGCTGGACCTCCTTGCAATGCTGCAACCCGGGCTTTTTTATTTGCTTTTCTGCTATTTCAGGACAGAGACAGTGGAGAGAAGCGCATAGAAACCTCCCAGCATATCCAAGCAAAGGACTCTGGCTTTACTGTTAGGGACAATAAAAAAGCAACAGCAGAATTTAAGACCAGGCTGTACTTTGTTGATGTCTGTAAGGTTTTCAGGATGGAAAGGGGATGCTTGACTTCCCTCTGGCTCTTTGCTCCTCGCTAAGGGGCTGTTGCTTTTGTGCTGCAGGAGTTTGCAGGGAATTTATCCATCAAAATCATTTTTCATTAATTTTGCTGCTGCTAATTATTGAACATTCTCTCGCTCCTCCTCCTTTAGTGATAACCCCCTGGGCTTGGCCCTTCCTTGGCTTGTCTGCATCCAGCATAGGACCTTTCTTGCCTGCCACGTCGGGTCGAAGGTGCACGCGCTGTGTGGCCCTGCGCAGGCTCGGGCTGCTGTGTGCAGAATGTAGCTTGGTTTCTGTGCTGAGCTCTGTGCTCTTGCTTCATTTCTTGTGGCTTGGGCTTTCAGTAGAAGTTAAGACCCTTTTTTCATGGTGGTCGGCAGTGGGGAGAGCCCCACACCTGGAAAGCTTTGGATTTCTCCTCTTTGTGGAGCATGAAGGGTGGGATTCTCTCATCTCTCAGCGTGCCAGGCAGAGCCTGGGCTGGGGGAAGGCGACAGGGCTCTAGGACAGACCAAATCCCTGGAGAGCAGCGGTTCTTGCTCTGCTCGGGCTTAGTGGGAGCGCGTGGGTTGGAACACGGAGCGCGATCCGGCTGCGGGGAGAGAGGAGCTGGGAGGGGAAGGCGGAGGGGGGACTTAATGGAAAAGTACCCAAAAGCACCTTTGGAGGTGAGAGCGAGCGGGGAAGCTCTATTAGCAGCTGCTGACAATCTCCGTGTGTAGCTCGTGTCAAGCTGAGCGCAGCGGGTGGGGAGCGGGTCCCCTGTGAGCTGTCAGGTTCCTGCCTGCCTCTCGAGTGGGAGGCAGCCGCTGCCGCTGAATCTTTCCATCTGCCACGGAGCGAATCCTCTGAAGAACGGCAAAGTGCTTCGAGTGGAAGCAGAAGGGAAGGGATGGGCTGAGCTACCCACAGCCAGGAAGTTTTGGGTTTAAAAAAAAAAAAAAATCCAGGCAATGAGGGGAAAATGGCATTTTTTTATGCCATTGATGGAGACTTTCTGAGAGATGCCTGGCTGTGCTGGAGCCCACAAATGATGCCCCCGGACAGGAGGCCCACAGCAATGGGCTCAGCCCTGCCCTCACGTGAGGTGACTCAGGAAGCTGCAGAGAGCTCCGCTCCTCATCCTCACTGGAAAAGCATCATCCGAGCTCTTGAAGAGCTCCCTTCCCTCCCTGTCCTGCTGCACCTTCGTGGTGCGAGAAGGTACCAGAAACAGGCACAGCCTGAGGGCCAGGCCCTGTTGAAGAGTGGGGTGGGAGCTGGGGTGGTGACTCTGTCCCTGTGTGTCCCGTGCTGTGGGGACACGTGCCGTGGAGCTCTGCAGCGTGGGACCCCGCGGAGCTCGGCAGTGCCCCTGGAGGCACCAGCCTGCTGCGGAGCTGTTTCCTTCTGCTTGTGCAGCCCTTGAGGGGAAAACAAATCTCCAACTGGCTGTAGGTGCGGATGAACTCATTCCCGAGGCTGGGAAGTGCAGGAGCTGCTTTGCTGAGGAGGAGGAAGCCCTCCTGGAGCAGGGAGCATGCTCGGCACAGAGGCTGTATCCTCATCCCCATCATCCTCAGTGTGAGGATGATGCCAGCTCAGACCTGACATATTTCCCCCTCTGTTGGGATTAGATCTTTCTCCTCCTGCCTCTAGAGATGAGGAGACCCTCGCGCTGTGGCTGGAGCGGCCGCTGCGCCGGGGACCACTCGCTGTTAGACCAGGCTGGACCGGAGCGTCTGCGGAGCCGCGGCATCGCCTGGTTCACCCAGCAGAAGGAATTGCGGGAAGGAGCTGGAGGACGATCGGGAGCAGCTGTGGACGTTGCCCCGCGCGAGCGAGCGCCCACGTGGGAGCTGTCTCGCTTGTTTACCTGGAGGGAGTGGGAGACGGAGAGTGGAAAATCCCCAAATATGAGGCCAAAGGCGGAGAGGGGTTTCCAAATAGGGGTTAAGGAAGAGGAACAACATCTCAGGCTTTGGGGCAAAAGGGACTTTTCTTTCTGACTAAGCCGAGAGCAAAGGGGGAAAGTTCTTGGAGGAGGGAGCTGGGTCAGTGTCTTGGGCAATTTAAGGATATTGTCTCTAGAGGAGATGGGAGGCAGGTAAGGGACAAATGTGTCGCACAAACTTTCCGCCCCAAAATTCACGCGTGCTGCTGGAATCCTCTCGTGTAGCTTCAACCGTTGCCGCGTGTCCATGGGCAAAGGGGAGGCGCTGAAGGAGGCACCGCGGCAGAGGAGGGCTCCGAGATGGAGCAGGGTTTGTGGGGCTCGGCAGCCTGGGCAGCGTCCAGGAGAGGGAGCCGGATCGGGACCGGCCCCGCTCCGCTGGGAAGCGCCGCCCAGGAGCGCGGAGCGGAAGGGTGGAACGGGAAGGCTCCGCTTGGGATTCCAGCAGTTTCCCCATCCACTAGGGTTGTTGCTGATGCCTTCTGCTGCGAGACCGTTGCATGCAAAGCAGCAGGAATTGGGCATCTGAAGAAAATGTGCGTTTTGGGAGAGGGCTGCTCTGGATCCCAGGCTGCGGGATCCGGGGATGTGCAGCTCGTGCCAGCTTGCGATGCAGCCCTTGCTGCTTCGAGGCTGAAAAAGGCTGCTCGGTATTCTGTACATACACTGTGTACTTTTCTCCAATTGCTATAGTTTGTTTTTCCTAATTTACCCTTTCCGTGTTTATCTTGCATACCATGCAGGGGTCTAATTTACATTTTTAGCCAAAAAATGCTGAGCCGTTATGGATTGAGGGAGCAATTTCTGTAGCGTTTAAGGGTGAATTTGATTAGCGCCTTTGGAAAACTGTGCAGCAAATTGCAGTGCTAATCAAGGAAAATCAGGCCATGTAGTTTTAAGACAGAGCTTTTTTTTTTATTATTATTTATTTTTTAACCAAAATGAAGATATTAAGTTTTCTGAAGCTCAACAATATTTTTTTTCTGCAGGTTTCGTGTATGTTTTTTTGGTCACACAGTTGCACTAAACAGAGTATTGGGAGAAAAATGGTGTTCTTTAAGTTAAAAAATATTTAATTTGCTGTCCAGCACTGGCTCTGCAGTGTTGTGTCTGGCTTTGCTCTTGTTTCTACCTGTCTGGAACTGAATAAATTCTCGACTGGGAGTTTGCGTGAGCCCTTTGGCTGTGTGTCGAAGGCAAAAGGAAGAGGAACCAACCGATGAACCCCCCGGTGGCCACGTTAGCCCTGGGCATCCTTGCGGTGACATCGGATGTGGCTCAGATTGTGCCATTTAGGGCTGGATTTACATCCAGAGCTCAATACCTGCCGTGTGCCCAAGTGCTAAGCGGATTAACTGAAATCCGTGGAGTCCTCTGTTCATGGAGAACGGAATATTTGTTTGTTTATTTGTTCTCCTGGCTTTGCCAACGTTTGCTCTTCAGTCTGAGCCCCAAAGAAGTGGGAATCGGGCTGGGAGCTCAGGGCGCAGCTTGGCTCTTGCCACCGGTGGAGGATGTTACAGATATTCAGCCGAGTACCACAGTTGTTGCTTGCAGCACAGCCGTATTCAGCTAAGGAAAGAAGCGGATCTGATCACTGACTGAGCAGGAGTGGAAGGAGACAAGTTGGCTTCTTGCAGGGCTTCTGATCCCGCTGCGTGTGACGTGGCTGGTGTTTGGATAACGCTTCAAATGTGTAAGTTAGTTGCTGGGAGCAAAATGTATGGAGCCTAATCAGGACATGTTGCCCTTCATCATTTTTTTTCTGAGAAATGGAGATTCCTGCAGTTACAAATTGCAAATTGGTAACTGAGGGAGATTCCTAAAGTATGAGATAATCCCTACAAACTGACCAACTTTCTCTGTAGAACATCAAATTCTAGGTCTATAATCTGTAATTAAATTGCTTATGTGCTGTTAAAAAAAGCATCTGGCTGTTCTAAGACTGTCCAGCGCAAGAGCGTAGCTGCTGTGAGAGCTGCAGTGAAAAATATGCAATTTGGGGGACGGGAAAATATTAAGTCTTTTGTGTTTCCAACCTACCAGGATGTGAGAGGATCCAGAAGGTCAGTCCAGAGCAGCACTTGGGTCTTGCCCAGCTGGAAAGAGCAGCCGTTAACTCTTGCACTGCCAGAAGGCCGGGGACTTCCTGGGCCCCCTCTCGCCGGCTGCATTTGAGTTTCTGCAGGTTCAGTAACTATATTTTGACCTATTAATATGTTCACTGTGAGGAAAAACCCTGCTGCTTGCTGTCTGCAGCGCCAGCATCGTGTGTGTGGGCTGCGTTGTGCTCGAAGCGATGGTGTTGCAGGTGCAGCTGGCGGGTTGTTGTGCAGCAGACACTGTGACTTGTGCAGTTGTGCCCAGCGGGGTTTGGGTGGCAGAGAGAGGAGGGGTGCAGGGTTGTCGGTGCTTTTCTGGCTGCATCGGTCATTCTCCCCAGCCTCTGCACCAAAACTGAGGCTTTCCCCATAGGTTTCTCCTCTCTAGATGCTTTCTTTTGGGTGCAAATCCAATCTGACGGTCCCGAGGAGCAGTTTTGCTCTGGTGGTGCAGGGTGATGAGGCCGTTCCCCACAGGTGGGTTTGGGCAGGACTAGTGTGTGACTAAGGCAGGGTCATGGAGAGCCTGGGCGCCCGGCGCTCGCCCTCGCTGTCTCGAGCTGCTCCGTCGCAGGGAGCTCTTCCCAGAGGTTGGTTGGTGCGTGTGTCTGCAGCAAGTGACGTGTCCCTTACAGCGCTCGAGGAGAAAATTGTCTCAAAACAGCCTCTGTGCCGCTTCCTGGCATGAAGGCAGACAGTATTTATAGCATTCCCGCGCCTTCCATGTCATAGCTGATAGAAATGACTGTCTTCTCTTTTCATGTCGCCATTGTGAATAAATTCCTTCCTGAGATATTTGTGTAATACTGGACTCAAAAGATGGAATCTTGCCTATATGATTTCTAATATTTTCCCCCTTTTTTTTTCTAGTTGTGGCCTTCCTCGTGGCTTACGATCAAAACAAGCAGCTGATAGGAGAAAAGGGGCTGCTGCCGTGTAAGCTGTACCTGCAGAGCGTCAAAAGATACTTCAAGGGGAAGGTCGGGCTGGACGCGCTGAGCTTCGCACCCACCATCATCTGGTTCCTGGACTGGTCGGACATGGACGGCCTCTTGGACAGCATCTCCGTCTGTGGCCTGTTGATTTCGGCCTTCGTCTTGATAGCTGGGTGTGCAAACATGATCCTCATGGGCCTCCTGTGGATTCTCTACCTCTCCCTCGTCAATGTTGGGCAGATCTGGTAGGTTACTGAGCTCTCTGCTTTGGTTTGCTCTAATATTTTGCTCTTCATTGTGTGCGTTGGATTTCCAGCTCCTTCAGGCTGGCGCTGTGGTCAGTGTAGGCCTGTTGGAATGGAGCGTGTTTGGCAAGGGAGTGTTTCACTTGCAGGTTTTGGGCACGTCCTGCTGTCTTTCCGAGACGCCTGTCCTGATCTGCCTTGTTCTCCATGAATGTGGCATCAGCTGCATGGCCTGTTGAGCTGCACGTGTCCCTGCTGCGGTGCCTCCCCTCGAGGCTCTCGTGGGAGGGTGGCCTTAGTGGCCACCTTTGAGCCACCTTATGGATTTCCAGTTGAGCCACCTTATGGATTTCCAGTTCTGCTCAGGAGACAGACAGGGCACTGGCGATGAGCACATGAAATCTGTGGGAAATGGGAAAGGGAAAATCGTGACTGTCTGTGCAGTTCCCTAAGAACAGGGAAAGGCACCGGTGCAAACACAGGCTGAAAAAGCCCCATCAGCTCTCTAAGCAGCAGAACGGCCTTAGGTGGGGCCTTCAATACCCCAAAGTGTGGCAGCCGGGGTGACAAGCCTTGCTGCTGTGTCCCTATGGTGTCCTGGCTCTGCAGGACGTGCCAGGACACCCTCCCTGCAGGTGGGGTCGGGGATTTTAGTTTTAAGGATCTGTGTGTTTGTGAGTAGCCCTGCAGCTCCCATCCCTTCATTCCCATCCCACTCCACGGGGTATGTAAGTGGGTGAAGGAGAACGGCTTCAGATCTCTGAAGAGCTCTGTTCTCCGAGCTCTTAACTCAGTGGGAAATTAAAGTCTGAAAGAAACAGCATTTGAAAAATAGCTCGGTCGATAGCTCTCTGTTGCCTGTTCTTGAGCTTTATAAAATTGCTTGTCTTTTTTCTTTCTCTCTATGCCTCTTATGTTACCAGGCAAGAATTCAAGTGTCTTCCTGCTCTCATTTGCAGAGAAGTTCAGGTCACTGTAGCTGCAAGATCTGGGTGTATAGCTTGGCCTCTTTTTGGTTGCTTCTCTGTGAAATAAACACAAATGTGATGAAAGCTGCAAGATCTTATAGCTGGCAGGTGGACTCGTACAGGCTTCTGGTTTCATCTAGCCTGCTCCTGAAGGAGTAGGCTGTGGAATTAGCACAGTGGGTCTGCTTTAGCACCCGAAGGACGCTCTGCAGTTCTGGGTGTGCTGGGTGGTGCTGGGGCAGTTTTGGTGCGAGGGGTGACCGGGGCGCGTTCTTTCCGTCCAGCGCTGCGGCTGTGTGTTCTGTGGTGCTGCTGCTCTGCTCCCCGCTGCCTTCCCTGGTAAACACTGCGAGCAGCAGCGCGGCCTCTTCTCCGCAGGTGTCGGGGAGCAGCATTCCTGCTCACGCTCCAGGGCTCTGCCAGAGGAATCCGGTTGGGCCCGTGTAACCCTTTCTCCGAGCGGCTGCTTTGCCAGCTCCCGAGGCTCCAAGGGAGAGGCAGAGGAAAGGGAGCAGGAAGAGGGACCTTCTCCTGCTCGTGCACTGAACTGCTCCAGCATCCAGCAGAGCTTGTCTAAACGCTCTTCCTGAATGCATGTACTGAGCTTAGCGGCTCCCAGCCGAGCTGCGGGTTCCTCTGCTGCTGTGGGTGATGAGTTGGCCAAGGCAATGAGTTGAATGCAAGCA
The DNA here is from genome assembly GCA_032273925.1 of Rhynchotus rufescens. Classification (NCBI taxonomy): domain Eukaryota; kingdom Metazoa; phylum Chordata; class Aves; order Tinamiformes; family Tinamidae; genus Rhynchotus; species Rhynchotus rufescens. Next base: position 62,486 of record JAVCKT010002878.1, on the reverse strand, counting down.
GAGCCCAGTTTGCATTGGAAATTGGAATTTGAATGGAATTGCCTCTTGATTTCTGAGGTGACAGCGTTTCCACCCCTTTGCTACTTAGGTTTTGAGTTTCAGGGTTGCAGTGTCACAAGCAGGTAACTCGCAGCGTGTAGTAGTAGCCTGGCCAGAGAGTGGGGCAGGTTCTTCTAAGGGGTAAAAAAAGGGTGAGAGAAAAAAGGTGGGAGTATAAGAGGCGTTGCCCAAATTTCATCTCTTAGTTGTGGCATCAAATATATTAAACAGGAAATTAGATTCTTCATGTAAAGGGGCGGGAGAAGAGAATCAAAGCAACCCAGCGCTGCGATTCATTCAGCTGTGGTTGCATTTTTCATTAGAGCCTCTGAAATGGGTCACTGGGTGGTCAAAACCATATTATTATTGTGCATATAGTGTGACTTTCAGTTCCATGGCGAAGTGGGTGCTGGGGCTAGGTGCTTACGGTGCAAATAAACACCGGGAGGGAGAAAAGGGGGGATTAACTAAGTTCTCACTGTCCTCTGAAGAATCCTGGTGACACTAAACATGGGCTGGGAGCACCTGAAGCCTCCTGAGATCATGAGCGGGTGGGTGTCAGGGCTGACCTTAAAACTCCCTTTCCACCCGGATTTGCCCATGGGGATTATTTGCAGGTGCCTCGAGGAGGTTGCCTGCCCATAGGGACGTCTCCGTGCTAATTAATTAATGTTGCTGCAGAGGCTGGAGGTGCCGAGTCCAGCAGGAGGGCCCCGCTGGAGCCAGCGCGACCCAGTGGCTCGTCCCGTCCAGCAAATCCTGAGCACTCCTCGGCTGGGAAAGCAGCTCAAGGAAGGTACAGGGTGCTGAGGAGAAAGAGTTCTCTCCCCTAGGCCAGCGAGGAACAATTTATTCCTTTATAGGCTTTTTCTTCTATTTTAATTTTAAATGTTTCTATTTGTTTTGGGCTGGAGTACCCAAACACGAGGCGATGCTGGAGGAGGGAGTCTTTTAACTGCTGTCCAGCTGGCTTGGGCTCAGAGCGAGAGGAGCCTTCAGAAGAGGAAAAGCGTCTCCTTTGAAAGGCAGGACGGGGCCGGCCGCCCCGATGCCACCGACTGGCACCTCCTGGGGCCGCTCTGTGCCGGGGACACCGAGCCCTGCAGCGAGAGGGGAGCTAAAGCTCGCCGGGGGCAGAAAATTCCTTAATTTGGCAAAAACAGAATGGGATTTAAAACCCAGAAAGAGAAAAATGCCGGATTGGCCGCGAAGGAAGCGGGATAATGATCCCAGGAACTGGGGTTTGGGGCCATGAGTGGGATCGTGCTGCAGGGGACGAGGCTTTGGAGAGCAGCGAGGAGCTGCTCTGCGCGCCCTGCTCCTGGGGAACCGCACAGGACCATCCCAGAGGAAACCTCCACGTGCTCCAGCCTCACAGGGCAGGGATATAATAATAATAATATAATAATAGCTATAACGGTGCCCCCCGCGCTTTGCAGGCTGCAAGTGTCTGCACCTAAATTGCTTTTTTTCTTCACCTTGGAGGAGGCTGTCAAAGCCCCAAAGTGCCAGCGCACAAAAGGACATTTAAAACCTGACCCATAGCCCAGGTAAAGGGCCTGATCTTTATTCTTGATTTTAGCCTTGATATTTTTTTTCTCTTCATTTTTGCAAACTATTTCTCAATTCAGTAAAAAAGTAAAAAGCAGTCCCAGTGTGGTATAGTGGAATCTATTTAAGGAAGCTAGAGATCCTTGAAAAGATTTGGTGGGAATTCCTCCTATTTCAGTGTCCCTTTTTGCATCCCACCAGCCCGGCTTGCCTAGGTTCTGTCATGAGCAAAACGAAGCCCCTTCTCAGGTGAAATACGAAGGGTCCTGCCTTTCCCCCTGCTTCTTCCCTCCTGACCATTAATGTTGTGTTAGATTTGAACAAAAATGCAATAAAAAATGCCCTTCTTTTTAAAGGCAGGAGGGCTTTCTGCGTGTGTTGCAGGTGACCTCCTGAAACCTCCCTTTGCGACCTGTTCCCTGCCATTCCCGCTGGGATGCGGGCACGGAGCACGGGCAGCAGAGCGGGGCCTTCAGGACAAGCTCTCTGCGAGGGGCATTCTAGCAGAAATCTGTATTGTTTGTACCAGGGTAGCTAATGCACTTCCACAGTGAACTCATAATGCTGGAATAAAATCACTTTTATCCCGGAGTAAGGTGCCCCCAGAGAGCTATTATATTTTCTTATATAAACAAACTTTTAAACTACCCTGCCACTGATCTCCTGTTTCTTCTCCTGTTGTTTCCTCCTTGAACCCCCTTGACGTTTTCAAATATCATCTGCAAACCCCTTCTCTCCTCTTGGCGATGGTGCTGCTCCGTTTTACACAGTGCATTGTCTGCTGCTGGAGAGCTTGCAAGGCTGCAATTTGCAATACTTGATATAAAAGCTAGAATTATAGTTTTTTCTTAATCCCTTTGGCTTTTTCTTACATGCCGTGGTTACAAGACCACGAGGGAATGAGTTAAACAAGACAATGAGTAAAATGTTACGGCATGAGGTGGCTACCGCATTCTTCTTGGGTCTTCTTCCCGCATGGAAGATGTTGGTGGAGCTACTGCAGACAGGTAACTGGGCTAACTGAGCACAAAGCGGCCACCTTTTTCCCCCATGGAAAGCCAAGGTGTGCTCTGTACCGGAGGGAATCTCGCTGGAATTGTCGCCTGCCCCTGGTAGCCACCGTGCCCACGTGGCTTCCAGAAGGCTGCAGATGCTGCAGGGCTTAGCTGGAGCACGGGAAGGACTTTCAGGCTCCAAATGTCTGCTGTCGATTGTTTGTTTTTCTTCTTGTTTAGCTGATTGAACATCATGTTAATGGCTTTTGCCATAATATTAGAGGACTTATCAGAGGGACAGGCCCTGAGAGCTTGTCTCTGAGGCACGAAATTTAATAGCAGTTAAATTGCCATCCTTGAAGTTCCTTTACAATAGAGAAGGAAGAGACTTCTGTGTCGCCGAGGCTTTGTGGTTTAAAAGTCTCATTAAAAAGCACTTCACCTGTGCAGGACTCTAATCCTGCTTTGTGTCCGCAAGCAGCCAGTGCTCGGGCTGAGCACGAGGTGGACCGAGGGACTGCGGTTCCTCCCTGAGGAGCCATCAAGGGGACGTTTCCCCTTGGTCCTTCTTGCGTTCTGCAGCTTGGTGGGTTTTATTTATTTATTTATTTATTGGTTTTTTTTTTTTTTTTTTTTTTTTTTTT
>JAVCKT010002878.1:0-54479 GCA_032273925.1 Rhynchotus rufescens | reverse complement strand
GCCATTCTAGCTTATTTCCTCCCCCCGCGACCGCTGCGCAACACGAAGGCCCTGGCAGCAACTGAAACCAGCTGTCAAAAATGCTTCTTCCCACCGCACTGTTAACTTAATGATGCTCCTAAATTAATGGTGTACTAGACTAATTCTGTCATCTCGTTTTGATGGACTAGCAGCATTCTTGGTTTCTTGCGTGTGATCCTTGCCAGCTGGCTGCTGCATTTTGAGATAGTGCATGGAGAAACTGGATTCACATTTTATGTATGTATATGTCTGTGTATATATATTTATAAAATTTATGTTCTTGGTCCTAAAGCGTTTACAGCTTTAATTTGGTTGGTATATTGTGGTTCACCAAATGAACTTTCAGGTGTCAAAGGCAGGAGCTTTTCAAAAGGAGCCTCATGTGCAAGGCAGCAGTGGGAGACTTGGACTGCTTGGAGCCAGCGGGTGACAGCCACTTTGTCACCTCGCTTCTGGTTGTACCTTTGTGCTTGGAGTGGACGTGGCCCCGCGCTGGGCTCCCGGAGCCCCAGCCCTCGGCAGAGGTGTGGAATAGGCTCTGCTGGGAGGTGAAGGAGCTGAGACTGGGTTAGCTGAGAGGGAGGAGAAGCTGGGAAGAGGGTTAATGATCTTGCAGTGTGTGAAAGCTGCGGGAAGGATGGGAAAGGCTGTTCTCCGTGCTCGCTGTCTCCCCATGGATGGGGCAGGAGCGGTGCTTTTACCTGGAAAAGGAGGTGCGTGTTAGACATGAAGCGCAAATCTCGGGAAGCTGGAGGCGGAGGAGCGCTCTCCATCGCTGCCTCGACAGGCGCTGCGGTGCTTCGTGCACAGCCGTCCCTGTCTTGTGGTGGCTCGATGGACCGTGCTGCTTTTTAATGTCCCTTCCAGCCTCGTTTTCCTTGCTTGCGGGGTTCATTCCTTTCTGGTTCCTTCAATTAAATGCCCAGACCTAGAGCAGGAGCACGTCCGGCCTTCCCTGTCACTGGAATTCCGGAAGGAACCTCTTGGCTCTGTTAATTCTATATCTGTTTAATTCCCACCTGCATTCTGAGGTGCTGCTCTCTGCTTGGGAGGCTCCCTGCCCCTCTCTGCTATCCATGGCTGTCTAGGAAGACACGGGTTGTGCCATGCGGGAAGGACCCCTCGTTACAGCGCCGCTCGGGAGCGATGCCGCCGTGGGAACCTCATTCTGGCATTAACCTGATCCGAGCATGACCTTGCTGGAGAGCAGGAAATGCATCCGTGCTGCCCCACTATCTCCTTTGCATCCCAGGTAGTCCAGCCCAGGGAATGAGGGAGGCTTGTCACGGAGATGGGAGCTGACCACTGGGTTTGCTCTGCGCAGAGGATGCCGCGGGCTGCGCGGGGCTGCGGATGCAGAGGCGCTTTCCTAGGAGCCCGAGCGAGGATGCGAGTCCCTGCTCCCGGCACCCCTGGTGGGTTTATCCCAGCTTCCCTACCCGCTCTGCTTGCGCTCCCTGCCAGGCAACGGCCCTGGCTCTGCCGAGCTCCATCCCGAGCCCCGTGCTGGGAAACACATCACAAGCGATGCAGTTTAATGCAACTTCAGCTGCGTTTTGCTACCATTTCTAGTTTTTGCTTTCCGCAGACACGCTAGAACTACAATTAATTGGCGTGACAATGTGATGAAAACAATTTAACCCAAATATTTGATGATGTTTATGATTTCCAGCTGATTTTTGTAGTGTTTCTATGTGCGATACCAAACTTGCTCTTTAATGACAAGTCGTGGCTAATTACATTGTTTCTCCAACCAGAGACATGAAATGACATCACACGATTTTTATTTAATTTACAAAAGCTGAGCAGAATGCACTTCCAGTTTGTACAATCCCCACTTATGACAATGTGCAGATCAAAAGTTGCAATTTGCAAATTGCAAAATCTGTTGCAATTTGCCAAAAGAAAACAAACAAAAAAAAAAGCCCACAAAATCCAATCCATGTTATTTTTACTTGTCGTCTTTCGGGAATGTTTCAAAAAAACTATAAGGCAGTCAGTAGAAAGAAAAATGCTTTTTTTTTTTTTTATTTTTTAATAAGAGCTTCTGTTTACTGTGTCTAAGCAAGGCCTTTGAGAAGGAGAAGTGGTGATTAGGCTCCAAACTCTGCTCTGGAGTCCAAGGGAATTAGGCACCTGCCCCCTTGTACCTATAAACGAAATCCCTGCAAGGAGCCCTGCTGCTTTTATGGATTTGGGCTGGCCGTTGGCTTTGGTTTCCTTGGCATTTGCATCGCGCGCTTCTTCAGAGAAATAAATTCACAAGTGCTTGCCTGTCAGCACATGGCAAGTTATGGAGCCGGGATTGATGTAATCAGCAACAGGCACACGTCAGAAAGCTTCATGTGGCTCAGAAGAATACAATATTTTATTAATTCCTCATTTGGTGTGTGTCTGTGTGTGTGTGTTTTAAATGAGCCTCGGGGGGTTCTTTACTTCTGCCAAGGAATAACAATAATTCGTGCGAGTTTATGTTTAACTGCACCGCAACTCTGGTGCAGAACGGCGAAGTTAGGTTGCCCTTAATGACAGCTATCTTTATAAAGAGCCGCTTTTATTAAGAATGTTAAAACTTATTGTGCGTTTTAAAGTTATTGGCCTCTCTGCGTCAGTAGCCTTGTATGAAATTGTTGTTAAACGTGCAGTAAAATATTTGGGCTGATGGCTCTTGTAACTGGGAGAACTTGCACACCTCAGTGGGAGGTTGTCACTGGCAGAGACTCTCTGAGCACCTTGAGAAGGTTTTTTTTGGTTTCTTTTGGGGGGAATCTTGTTTGGCTTTGTTTTCTAGTGTAATGCAATATAGTACAGATAATAAAGCTCTGATTCTCACTCGTTTATAAAACAAGTAATATCAACCAGACTTGTGCTGGTGGAGCATCGGCTTTGCACTGCAGCAGGAGGTATCAGAGCAGATTTCCAGGGAACACCGATTTTCTTAGGAAAATACATGGACCTGGGGAGTTTGAAGTTATCTGGGCACTTTTGCAAGGTGTTGGAAAAGAGGAGTGTATTGAACCGTGATCGGTTGTAGGCTTTGCTTGTAACAGGAGCTGGAAATCTTGTGTGAAATGGCATGGTTGTAGCTAAGGCTAAAGGAAACTCCACTGGAAAACATCCATGAGGAGAGGCCAACCTTGGCAAAGGTGCACGTGAAACAGGGTTCCCTTGGACACCAAAGCTTGCCTGCAATCCAGTACCCAGTCCTCAACCAGCAGCCTGCAGTGGTGCTAAATAAGTGGCCTTTTCTGTATTAAAACAGTGGGTGGGAAAATGAGGTTTAGTTCAGCTGCAGGAGAAGAGACTGCGTGTGTTCCCGCAGGGTTTTGGGTGCCCAGGAAAGGGGCTGCGGGCAGGAGGAAGCCCGAGAGCTTCCCAGAAAAGCCAGTGTTCCTAGTGAAGGCAAGTGTTGGGAAATGCCTCCTCTTGCAACAGGAGACTGGACCCATTCCCTTGTTGTGCTATTTCTTTTGGGTGTGCTGCTGTCATATCTTTGATGCTAAAATGGTTTAATTCTCCCCAAAAGGGGTGGCTTTGCTCATCTTGCACTTCCAGTGATCGGGACGCCTCGAGGAGTCATTTACCATTAGCGTTTTTGAATGGCATTTTACGTAGCTAATTGGTTTAGGTAATGTTTTTACTCTGAGAGCTGTGTTTGGAAATAGCTTTGAAATAAAGTTATGAGTCATGTCCAAGAGACTGGCCAACTGACATTTTAATATCTTTGCTTTTTATTTTGTTTTGCAGGTATTCCTTTGGTAAGTGAATGTAAAAGCGGAAATCTGCAGTAGTAATTTATTGGTGCATTTGTGAGTATGTAGTTTTTACGCTATTCTAGCTTTCTCTTCCTTTCTCTTTCAAACATTTAAGCTACAGTTGTCTCTGTTCTCCACCTTTCATTGAATTTCTTTCCACCTGCATGTCCTTAAGGAGAGGAAAACTGGGGTGAAACGTGTAAATTGAGACCTACAGAACCTTGGTGGAAGGTCCTGTAACCACCAGCAGCATCGTTTGGGGGTGAGGGAAGACACTGGGAATGAACAGTTAAGTAACCGTGGGCTTATAAAGTTAAGCAGGGCCTAAAAGGCAATTCCTGTGAGGGGGGAATCGGTAGGTCCCAGACTCTAATTCTATTTCCACCAGCGATTTGTATTAACATCAAGAACCTCGTATTCATTTCACTTGTTCTCCCGCTGGCGTGCGGTTCAGGTATTATTCCCTCAGAGGTCTGGGAGATGGATTAATATTTGTTACACTGCTTTGCACAGATTTGTTTTTGTTTCAGCGCTAAATATTCCTGCCCACAGTCAGATGTCCAAATGGAAACTTAGAAGTCCCAGTAGAAATCTTGTTCCTCTTAGCAAAAATATGAGGATAACTACTAGTATGTATTTGACTTTCTGGGAAGTGCTGGCATGGCACAATGTCCTAAAGCAGCCTGCTTTGCAGCGCTACGTAATCAGCCTTCCAGTGTGGTGCTCAGTGTGCTGGAGGGCAGGGTGGAGAGCTGTGGACATGAGGGATGGAGCCGTGCTCCCAAGCTGTCACTCGCCAGCCACAAACAGAAATTAATTTAACCTAATATAAGGCATTAAAAAGTTAAAGCTGTTTGTGTCTGTGCACTATTGAGACGTGTAGAAGTGATAACTGAATATTCCTCCTGTCCTGCATGGAATTGCACCCTCCTCGTTTACTGATTCATCACCTGAATGGGCTGTGAGTGTCCTGGGCGCTGCAGAGCGTTGGCATCGCTGAGGAGATGCTTTGCTTTGGAGAGGCCCAGGAGGCTGCAGGACGGCTTCTGCTCCTGGGTGTTTTTGATGCCACTTCCAGGGCTGATGTGGATCTTTATTTTAACCAGCTGGACCTTGCAACATGAATACGTGCTTTTGTGAAGCCTGTGGGGACACTCGCCTTAGCTTGAACTGCAGGCATTCATCTCCTGTGTGGGTTCTGTGCTTTCATCCGTGCTTGTAAGAAAGAAAAAAAAAATGCTTTTCCCAATTGTCTTCCTCTCTTCCCCTTTCCTCGCGTCCTGACTCGGTAGCCACCCTACGAGGGTTAGTGAAGCCCTTTGTTCGCAGTAGGGTCTCTCCCTTCCTTGTTCTTGGCTGAAGTGCTATTTCTGAATAAGATGAATGAGATGTAAATCTTAAGCTACTTTTGTTAGAATACAGGAAAACCACAATATTTTTGTTATAATATAGCTGAAACAACAACATTGTCATCCATTGCCGTGGAAGTACATTAAATATTGCTGAGCTCTGGAAGCCTTAGGCTTTGGTAGCATCTACTTCAAAGAAGGATCTTAAGAAACGTTCCCGGGGAGATCTTTGTAAGTGCTGACTGTTTCCTATTCCCCTCCAGGAAGTGTGCTTTTTTTGAGACATCTTAGGATGGGTTTTGGGAGCCTCTATTAAAACTCCAGGCTGTCCCCATGAATTTTAAAGAACTCCAGAGCCTGGAAATAACAACAAGCTGTTAGGCCAAATGGGATCAACGGGTATTGCCACAGGTTTTGCTCTTTGCTCTTGCTGCTGTCAGGTAGCAGTTATTAAAAACACCCCTCGCTTGGGGGAATGGGCTGTGGAGCAGCCACGGGGCGGCTCTCGCCATGCAAAACACGGGCCCACGTTGGACTGCTTGTCTTGACCAGGTGAGGAGGTGCTCGGCGATGCAGATCCCACCACGGGCCTGGGAATTAGAGCTGCTCTGAAATTAGCTGGGTTGTAATCACTTCTCGGCTTTATTTATTGTTATTTGGATGTAAATTTGGCCTGAGATTCAGCGTTTCAGTGAGGCTGTGGTGCTGAAGCACACGTTGACCTTGTTGTTGATTTCTGTAGGGAAAGATGACAATTAGAAGTTCACCAAGTATAGAGTAAAACTTGCGGCTTTTCCATTATTCATAAACATGGAAATTGCAAATAAATTAGTTCATACCTAGGCTTGCCCCCAAATTTTGTACTGCATCTATTATCTCAGAAGTTAAGATGAACTATGTTTTGATTAGAGGTAGAATAAAAAGTTGAGAGCCAAATGTACATAATTCTCCATTACTTGTTAAATCCTCACTCTTTACTTCAATGCAAATTGTTCCGGGGAGGATTTTCTCTTAAAAGGTCTTCAGGGATCTTGAATTTTAGATGTGCCTTGACAGAAAATGAAGTGGTGCAGTGCACAGCTGGGGTTCTGGCTGGTGCTGTTCAAGGCTGAGAAGTTTTTCCTTTGTGAGTGTGGGTTGTGGAGGAAGGGGCAGAGCTTTCACATTCGTTGCAGTAGGTGAGAGAAGTGCTCTGGTCATGGAAGAAAATGGGCCTGAGCAGACAAGACCAAGGTCAAACCTCACTGGTGGAGTTCCAGAGATCAATAGTAACCCGCAGAACGGTAAGAGATGGGGATGGCGAGGTTGAACTGAGCCCCAAACTGAGCAGTTCGTTGCTTCTGATGCACCCTGAGGTTGCCCAAGTGTCCCCGTGGTCACTGGAGGAAGGTTTGTGGTGTTTGCGTGTACCACGTAGGGATTGAGCAGCCCGAGGGGCATCTGCTCCTTTGGCTGCACGTGGGACACAGTCCGTGCTCTTTGGGGGACCTGGTGCCCCGGGAGCAGCAGGAGGGTCCCAGCAAGGCCCTGGGAATCGCAGCGGGGCTGGAACACCCATATGGCCGTACCCGATATTCCTCCTCCCCTGGCCTGGGGTGGGAGGGACTGGATTACGGCCATTCCTTTCCCTGGCTCATATTGTGATCTGCTGTTCCTATTGCTCGGGTAAGAGTGGGAAACTTTTCTCTCTGTCTTATTAAATCTATTTTTCAAGCTGTCACTTAACCAGGTCTAGTGACAGAGTCGGATGTTTATGTGGCCCTGGACACTTGAACTCTGGTGTTTTCAATCACAACAGCACCTTTTGCCAGCCGTTGTGAATTAAATACTCCTCGTGACCTTTTACCCTCGCCGCTCTTAAATTCATGCTTTAAAAACAGCTTAATGAGGGGTTTACTGGCCCAATTGGAAGTTTTTATTAAAACCTATTAGTGTGCTGGAGTAGCCTGCCTGAAGGAAACGATTAGCCCAAAGCAACTAAACTCGGAGCTGGCCTCTAGCCACGCCAGGTTTGCACTAAACTGCTTCCAGACCCGCGTTAACCCTAGCACTGCAGCCTGCATGGTATTCATATCCTCCGGCTTAATTTATAGCTTGTCTGATTCCCTCTCCGGCCTCTCCCCGTGTTCACGAAAGCATTTTGGTTTAATGTAATTAGAGCTGCATTAAGGGGCAGGGTGCCCTTATCCAGGCCCGACTTGGTTGAGAACCAAAATTGAGTAGAAGTGACCCCCACAATCCAGCTGGAAGAGCTGCCTGGGCATCAGGCTTGGAGTCCCCTTGGGCAGCCCCAAGATGCTCCCAGTTGGGCTCTGGGGAGGACGTTGTGGCAGTGGGATGCAGCTGTGTTGCCAGAGGAGCACTAAGGGTGAACATGAAGATATCCACATGGAGAAGCCAGACGTGAGGTTCTCCACAAGAGCAGGAGGGTGAAATTCCAGCTGGCTTCTCCACTAACCTGCCGTCGGAGCATCCTCCCTTAAACCAGAAGGTCTTTGGAGACGAGGCTTCTCATCCTGCTTTCCTTAAGCGCAGTACCTTGCCTGCTGTGGGATTTCAGCAACCACCGAACTAGGAGCATGAAATAATACAGACCGCGCCGGCCCGTTTGATGCCGGGCCGGCGGTTTGCGTCGCTGCCAAGCTGCTGAAACGGCTGTCAACCTGTTAACGATACGGCCCCGGGCCCGGCTGCTCCGCGCTCCCGTCGGCCCTTCGAGTTGCTGCTGCCGACCTCTAATCCGGGAAGGAGAGCTGAAGAGTGAGACATGGACTCTAATTTGCAAGGCCTGGCAAGAAGCCAGATTCCCCCATAATAACGTTGCAGATAGCGAATATGAGGATTGTTTGGATACGGCGAGGTAGCTGCTGGTGTGTCCACTGGGATGAGGGCAAGTGGCAGGTTCTGGGATGCTTTATTTCTGCTTGGCTGTGCTCTTCTACCTTCCATGGGATGGTCCTGCACACAGCAAGCCCAAAACAAAGGAAACGTGGTCCCTCTTCGCACCAGGCGTCTCCCGAGTGTCACCTTTTCTTTATTTTTGCACCCAGCTTGGGAGGTACCTTTTAAAAAGAATGTTTAAGGAAAAATCTGCCATTAAAGTTATTACTGTAAGGTAGTGCCTTTGATTGCAGCAATTATGCAAATGATTTTAAGGGATAAAATACTTCTTAACGAGGCCTGATGTAAATGGCGGTGGCGATGAGTGCATAACTTTTCCAAACGCGATTTTTCCGTGTAAGTAATTTTCCTTCAGCAGTTTGCCGTGTCGACTGGATGTCGACCTGGGTAACCGCCGATTGGCCTGCGGATGTGATCTTATTTGCTCTTGATCCAGGAATGTAAGTGGGTGGAATGGGAACGCTGGGCTTGCAGAAACTGGGAAACCCTTTCCCTAAGCAAATTGTTTCTCCGCAGCTCTCGTGACTGACTTTTGTCCCAGCCTTAATCTAAAGGAAACAAACAAAAATGCTTTTTGCAGGCAGTGATTTTCCTTGGAAAAAGCCAAGTTGGATGACTAGCAAGTGCCGAGCTCTTCTCCTCACCCCATATTTCAGGGACTGTTTCTAGATCCCTGTTCTGACCTGATGTAATGCACATAAGAGTTTTACAGCAGTCATTTAAAGAGGATGAGGTACCTCCAAACGTGAGGTTTGAGAGCCGTTCTCCTTGGGGATGGTTAGGACTTGCCCCTGGTTGGGTCTTCCCGAGGTAGCTGGTAGAACTGCAGTGAAGTTTTAGGGTTTAATATCTCTGAGCAGCAGAAGGAGGTGGCAAGTTGACATGTAGGCAAGCTCAGTGAGAGCTGGGCACTAAAGCGCAGGCATTTTGGCAGGAATCTCGCTCTGTCAAGACAATCTTCATCCTTCCCTTATTCTGGATTGGGTCTGGAGCATGGTGGTTTTGGAAGGGCCTTCTGTAGGCTCAGGTGCTTTCCATTAACTGGGATTGATCTTGCAAAATGAGCTGCAGTTGGGACAAATTAAAGCTCTGGTCTAGAGCTTGTGTCTCGTTTAATCAATCACAGGATTGATTAATCCTGTGATTAATCCTGCACGCGCTGAGCTCTTCTCTTGCCTCCTTGTCCCTGCTGGGAGCAGTGCTGTGTGCTGACTCTTTCTCATTTCTTTTGAAAGCTCCTTTTTAAGGGTATTTATTTGCCCATTCGATGCTGCTTAGGGCTGAAGAGGTGAGAGTCTTTATACTGGCAGCGTCCCTTTCCGAAGCCCTCATTTTCCCACGTCTGTATTAGGAAGCTCATTGCATTTTCAAGTTCATTCTCTGTAGAAAGGTGGGTGGAATTATTGGCCTTGGTTAATGGAATGAGGGACAGGGGGCAAGTTTGCTCTTCCCCTAAGTGCTGGGTGCCTTGAGCAGCGAGCGAGCTGTCGCTCTTCATCGTCTTTGCAGAAACTGCTGCAAAATGAAGCGCCCACATGAATGGAGCCAGCTTGATAGTTCGCGCTGCCGTCCCTGTGTCCAAGAATGTTGTTTCCTTGAAACGGAGATTTTTCTGGGGAATGCACTGGTTTGGACAGCTTTCTAGACCAGACAAATGAAATCAGCATTTCTGAAATTGTTGAAACTTTGTCTTGTCTCTTTTTCTTTTGTAAATTAGAGAAAAAGATGTTTTGTAGTATGCACTTATTATATAGAAACGTAGAAATTGAGTGCACTTATGACAAAAAGTGCTCTTACATTAGTGTTGGCATGTGTAAGAAGAAAAAGTGGAACGGTGCAGCCCCTCAGGGTCAAATGAAGATGAAATCTGTAGGCTCAATTAGCAACCAGACATGCTGTACTTCCAAATGCTTTGCTAGTCCAAGATTTAAATGTGAGCAAGCTCAGAACTAATTTATACAAAGAAAATGCTTAATGAGCTTGCATAGTTCTACACTTAAATCTTTGCAGAGTTAATGGTTTTGGCTGGATTCGGGATATCATCTGAAATCCAAAATTCAGGACAAATCCTTTCAGGAAAGTGTCCAAAATCTGAAATGCAAGAGCAGGGGCACAAAGAGGAGATGTCTCTGTCCATTGGGTTGTGGTGAGTGCCGTCCCAGGGAGCCTGGGCCACAAAATACCAATTTTACTTTCAGAAAGCATCACATCACCTGGGTAAGCCTGTTTGATGTGCATCTCTGCAACTTGCTGCTACGACTAGGGGGTCTCGTTGAGTCCTCCTTGTTGAATCCACCATGTTCCCTTTGGCTCTTTACAAAAAAAAAAAAAAAAAAAAATCATTTATTTATTTTTAGTCTAGCGAAATAATTTTCTCATGGGTTTCTCTTCCGTTTCTAAACTGGGTGAAACCGCAGTGTGAAGCCATCCTCTTCCCAGTCTCGTATAGGAAGTGAGCATGAGCCAAGGTACATATTTTATGTTAGTCAAAAGAGATAAGTGTCAGGATTTCAAAGCAAATTCCAGCCCGTAATTTCCAGCGCTGAAGTCTCCTCTGCGCTACCTTGGCTCTCGTGCCTTGGTTCAGAACAGTCGGTGCTTTTATTGCAGCTCTTGTGGTTTTCTATTCTTTTGGGAGGGACAGGGGGCTGCACACATGCCAGGATTATCTGTCCGGGCTGTAATGTCCCAAGGAAAAGCTTGGAGAGGTCGGCAGGAGAGGTGGTGGTGGCGAGCGGCGAGGCCGCTTGGCCGGCAACCCTGGCGAGGAGGCCACTCGGAGTGTCTCGCTCTGTCTAGCCACAGGAGAGGACTTTGTTCCTCAAGGAGGCCGTTGTTCCTGAACCTGGGATGGAGAACGGGTCTTGTTGTCCATGGAGAGAAGAGGAGCCGGCACAGTGGGTGCCCGCAGTGCAGGAACCAGTGTCCATGTCCTCCTCAGAGCTCTCCGTCCCGTTGCCCTTGACACAAGACGGGGACAGGATTGTCCCCAAGGTGCTTGCAGGCCCTTGTGCAAAGCTGCTCCATAAAGGCTTGGTTCAGACCCAAAGCAGCAGTGTTTCAGTAGTGGGATTTTGATTCCTCTCAGGAATCCCAGGGTGGCCAGGAGTGACTTGCAGTTCTCCGAGTTCCCTTCATTTTGTGTTGGAAGCGTGAAAGAGCAAAGGTATTCCCTAAATAAAAAGCTATGCCAGGCTGTGCAGTAAATAGGTAATGGGCAATCCCGGTGCAGGGCGCGGGTGAGAATTCGGGCAGCTCCTGTGAGTGCGATGAGGAAGGTGCAGGAGGAAGGCCAGGAGCCCTGGTGAGCTGCGTCCCATCCTGTTCTTTGCTCGCCGAGGTCGCAGTGTCGATCCCGAGCCGCAACGTGGGGACACGAGCCGGAGCGGCGTGCACTGTGCCCATCCAAACTCGTGCTTTGCTTTGCTGCCTTGCAGTGCAGCGCAGAAGCTCGTTTAATGTAATTACTGCCAAGCTCCCAGCTCGGAGCAGTGTCCGTGTTTGGGAGAGTTGCATCCTCCGGGATCTGCGCAGTGAAAATGGCTCGGAGCTGGTTAAGCAGGGGAGCACAGCCAAGGCTTTCTTGGCACGCAGCTTGGATGGTTATAACAATCTATTATAATATTTTCCCATCTGTTTGTTATTATTAAATATGAAGTACTGAAATTGCACAATCTTACCTTTTGGATTTACGTCCAGACGGAATCGGTGCATGTTTTTACTGAATGCCACTTAATTCCAGCTTGTGATCATGAGCAGTGTTTTGAAATTCTCCTCCTCTGTCAGCTTCAAGCAAACCCAAACCAGGACCCCCCTGCCACATGTCACTTGTGGAGGGTCAGCCCTTCTGATTGAAAATTACCTGTACATGGATGTTTTTTTCCAGTGTTTCACGTCACCCCTAACGCAACGTTACTGGCAGCTTGTCTTGATGGAGGCAGCCGGTCTTTTGGGTTCAAAAGCCTGCAAATGGCATCACAGTGCGATACTACCCGCAGGTGATTCTGTTTCTCACTTCAGAAATAATTTGTTTTATTGTTCTTAGGCTTCATGTTCCATAGATGTAAATGTGTGTAAAAGAGACAGTTACTTCTTACTGGGTTCTCATACATCTGTATAATATATAACTGTGTGTTATATACTCATATACACACACTCATATATATATATATACACACATATATAAAAATCTTCTTTAACCTTTTCCTTTTATTTATTTATTTTTTAGTTTTATCTTTAATATCTGTACTTATCTGTCGGTATAGTCACTTAAAGTGTAGCGATGTGTCATGTTAAAAAGCTATTGATCTCTCTCTTAAATGGCTTTCTAGATCAATTGAGCTCTGCTGCATTTATTAAAGAGGAGGTGAAGTAGTTTTTTGTATGAAAGTTTACTTCACATGGGAACATTTAAAAATGGGATATTTTATAGAGTAATTATTCTGACAAATAATGCAGATGCTTTAGAATTGCTTTTGGTTCCCGGGCTGTGTTTCGAATGATTTTTAAATAAAACATTTTTCCTCCTTTCCATGCAGGGATTTATTGGTGTGAGCATGCCCAGGCCTCAGGTGTATGATAAATCACCCCCGTAAGCCCAGCTTGTGTTCGGGCTACCTCTGCAGATGTTTCCAGTTACCCGGGTTTCAGCCCTCAGCTTTGCCGACAACTTTCCCATTAATTATTGAAAAATCACATCAAAGGCTGAATAATTATTTTATTAATAAAAACAATGTGTTCTTTGAAGAGCTATTTTAGAGGTGTTCCCATTCACTGGCAATTTAAGCATTAATTTAAAAAGTTGGAAGGTTTTTTTCCCTGCTTTGCAAGATCGTCGGTTCCATTTTAATGGTAAGTCCGCAAGTAATACCTGCTATTTTGCATTTCAGAGTTGGTTTTACATTGCTGAATGCTTAGAAGTTACCTGACCCCTTGCTGGATAATGCTCTGCTATGGAGTGTGCACAGGTTTTCAGCCTGCAGTAACAGCACCTCAGATTGAGGATGGAAAAGCCAATGATTAATTCATACGTTTGACTTCATGCACTGCAGTCATTTGGATTTCTTGACAGTGGGGAGAGCTGAGCGGGTGTGAGAGTTTTGTGGTATTGGGACATATGTGAATAACTGTTTAATATCAGTTGTCACTACTCTGAGTGGTTTTCTTCATGTGGTTGGCTTCAGTGGCTTACATCGAAACATTTTTCTTAGTTGAAAAGCAAAAGTTGTCATCCTGTGAGCAGCCCTGCCTCGCGCCCTGCCGCTCTGCACCGCTCCGGAGTCCAGCCGCGCACCCCGATCCGCGTTATCAGGGAGTCCTGAATCCCTCCAGCTGGCAGCTTCCCACTGGAGCCAGCGCGAGCGTGATACGGGTGGGAAAGTGTTTCTCTCTTCCCCTCTTTAATGCAAAAGCTTTGAGGTTTCGCAACTGGGTTGGGGAAGAGAGTTTGGTTTTGAAGTGAACTGAAGATACATGCGTTTTTGAGCACTAAACTTTTGTCCTTTGTCCAGAAAGTGGGGCTGGAGAATCCACTGAGGGATAAGGGAGTCCTCTCATTGAGATGGGCGAAGTCAGAGCTGGGAAGGGAAGATGCTCAAAAATGGGAATGTCTTTAGTAGTAAAGGGTTGTTAAGGATTGTATGAAGTAGAGAAAGGGCAGATGATTTTAGAAATGGTTTCCTGGAACAGTGGGGAAAACAGCAACTTGCCAGCTAAACTGTTGGGTGTTTTGAAATGCAAGATTTCCCCCTGCACATGGATTTTCTTTCAGTGCTTTTCTGGCTGGAGGAAAGATGGGGCTGTATTCTGGGTTGTCCTTTTGTTGCTGTGTTTTGCTACTGGCTATGGTATGTGGACCCGAATAAAAATAGAAATGCGAGGCTTAAAATATTAGCTGTTATTCACCAAGTTCTTGTGTTGGGAGTTCCACGGTTCTTTGACCACCCTCCGGGTCCTGCAGCAACTGCTGTGCAGACAGTGCAGTGCAGAGGGGGAAACCCTGGGACAGAAGTAATTAGTGTGCTTAATTCCCTGTCATAGGCAAATGGTTTGGTGGAGGAGGAGGAGGAATCGAGATCAGAGCTGTGACCCTCCTGGTGCCACCATTTGTGGTGCCCTCAAGCAGGGCATCTCGGGGCCTTAATGCCTGTAAGATGCGAGGTTGAAGGCCAGGAAAGGCAGTTGTATTCCTGCAATATCCTTCCTTTGAAGCTGGGATATTCATAGTTTCCAGGTGCTGTCCTTTCCTCGGCACTGATGTGAGGCGTTGCGTGGGGTGGGACAGCAGCAGCAGCGCCTGTGGTGGCCCTCACCTCGGAGAGGACTTGACCACGGTCTGCCAACCTCCAGGCATCGCTTTTCCATGGTCCGCGGTTTCTTCAACCGGAGAGTTCCCATCAAATGATGCTCCTGGCAGGGGCATGTGGCAGCCGTCACCCTCCAGCTTGTTTGCTCCTGTCCCTAGGGACGTGGTGGTGGCACAAGGGGTGAGAGGTAGAGCCCAAGCACCAAATACTGCTGTTTTTCATCAAGGCTGACCCTGGAACTCCCTGGGAGGAGGATAGCATGGAAGTTTCCATGCTATTTTTATGTTTTTTTTTAAAAAACTCCTATTTTTTCTCCCCCAAAATGTTACTTAGGGATATTAAGGCCACAGAATTTAGCAAACCTCCTCGCTTGCATTTCAAGCCCAATTTTAAGGCCAGGGACAGGACCGGGCCATCTGGCTGCACATTTTAACGCTGGCCGCCTTTGGCCTGTTGGGCTTTTGGTGCCGGTTTTGAAGGTGCATCGAAGTAGGAGCAACCCCTTTTCAGGCACAGGAAATAAAAGGCCTGGAACTGGTAATTTATCCTGCCCTTCAGGCGTGCGCAAGTTAAATATTTGGAATATATTAATGCTAAATAGCCTGTGTTGCTAAGTCTAATTTCCGCTGAAGGGAAGCGTGTTCATATTTATTTTAAACCAATAAAGCTAAGCAGGGTCATTACTATGGATACTTTTCTCAGGCCGGGCCGCTGACACCTGTATGGATTTAAGCAATGGAAGCCATCTGGGAGGAGGAAGCGGTTGCCATGGCGCCGCGGCGCTAACAAGGACCATGACAAAAGCGGAGCGGGCGCCGGGTCAGGGCGCGGGGTCCCGGGGTCGCTTCCGGGCCCGGAGCGCGCAGGGACCCCCGGCCGGCCGCCATGCAGCCCCCTTCCCGCCCGGATCCCTCTCCAGGGCCGCTCCGGGTTCCCCTCGGTTGCTGGGCCGTGTCCATCCGGGATACACGGCCTTCCACCCTTGGATCACGCGTGGAATTGGAGCAGCGGCATTCCCGGCCCCGAGGCAGGTCGGGGACATTCCCGCTTCCCACATTGCTGGCAAGAGCCCCGAGCCAGGCGGGCATTACTAAAGCCCCGTTATTTTTAATTTTTTTTTTTTTTAAGGAGATTTCAGTGTTTCTTTCAGACCCATCACAAACAGTCAAAACCAGCGAAACGCAGCTGTCAAAATAAATAACCGTGCTTTGTGTCGCTCTATCTCTTCGCCTGCTTGCGGCTCTGAAAGTTGCTTCTTCCTAAAAATGGAACCCGCAGTAATTCTGGCAGCTGCTGGGTTCAGTTAATAAGGGTGTCTGTCTCCCCGGCTCCCTCGCCGGCATCGAAGATTTTGAAGTTCAACAAGTAATATCTATCCATGTTGCGAGGGAATGGAGTGATTGGAATGTTAATAGGAACAACATTGGGCGAATTCCCCATCTGGCTGTTTTTCAGCGTAACAGTTAACCTGATTTATGTTTAGTGTTTTTCTTTGTATCAGCTGAAGTCTAAAACGTTGTTTTGAAGCATATTGCAGTTGTATATTTATTTATTTCCTCCTGCTCTTTTTGTAGGTAGTAAGGGGAGCATGTTTTTTCTCCGGTTTGGTACAGATGGAAAGGGTGTTTACGCACATGTCCCGAAGGAAGCAAAATAATGTGGAAGGGTTGAGAAGAGAGCTCTAGGAATGACCTGGGATCTGAAGAGTCGGGTTTTATTTCTCTCTCTTCTGGGTCTCTTCCGGGGAGGGCAGCACGTAGTTTGGTTGGGGCACAGAATTGCACCGATAGCTGCAGCAGCCAAGGCAGAGCATGAGCCAATGTTTGGGGCTGCCTTTGGCAGAGCGTTAGATTAAACTGTATGGTTTTTAATGGGCTACTTAATTAGAAAACTACCTGGGGGGGGAGTTGGTGGGTAGATAGGGCATCCTTGGAGATCTAGGCATGAAGAGGGTAGGGTATGAATGGCTTTCTGTGGCTGCAAGAGGTTCCTGCAGAGCGGGCAGAGGTGCCTGCAGAGCTTCTCCTCCCGGAGAGCCGTGAATTGATGGCTGTGAAGATGTCCCCAGGATGGTTTTGTTGGCCTTTCTCGAGAGGAGTCAGCATTAGGTGAACATCATCCTCTGCAGTGGGTGGTGGGTCTTGTTTCTGCAGGCTGGGGAATTCACGCGTGGGGCAGTGGATTATCAGGCAGAGCCATGGGCAAACCTGTCCCCTCCCAGCACGGAGGCAGAAGTGTTTTTGTGGCTGAAAACAGCTATGCCAACGTATTTCTGATTTCTTTTATTGATTATGATTGTGTGTGTGTTACGTCAGTTTAGCTGCCGCAGCGCTGAGTTCAAAGCTGACGGATCCAGTTAATCTTTCTCGTATCAACAGCTAAATTTCAGCACTGGGAAGGGCTGGCCCGTGGTCAGGTCTCTGAGCACCAGCATTTCTGCTTGTTTATATATTTGTTCATCTCTTTGTACTGTGTAGGGAGAGAACAACTTCCTAACGCAGTTGACTTTTTGGCATTTGTCCTGTAATTGCCAAAAAGCTGCTGCTGCTCCCTCCTACATGTCCACCAGATCTTCTTTAAAATCAGATGGGTTTTCAAAGCAGCGTTTTGATTTCCTGAGATCCGTGTTTGGTTCTTCCTTCCTCTTTCTTCCTTTGTTCAGGAGGTTAAAGCTGTGGGTGTTGAGGTCCCATTAGTCATTTTGGCCACTTGTGAACTCTGCGTGTTGAGAAATGCCTGCGTTAAACCCCTCCTGCACCGCTGCAGACGCGCGCTGAGCGAGGCCGCTGCAAAGGGCGATCGCTGCACCGGGGCAGCTCCCTTCCGCTGAGCGGAGACCGTCCCAAACGCTGCAGCAAAACCAGTTTCCTTATCTTACTGTAATCCTGCAAATAAACTTCCCCCTCGGCAGAGAAAAGTCCCTCGGAGAATGAGGAAGCTCATGGTGAACATGTGTTGGGGTGGGAGGGCTTTTGCTCCAGAGGACCCAGCCTCCGCAGCTCCCGCTGCCCTTCCCTGATGGTGCCTTTGGCTCCGATGCTGTTGCTGCTTCCTCGGGTGGATCGGGGCCATGCAAAACTTGCTCTCGCCAGGCTTCCCTTCCCCACCTGCTCCCTGGCACTGGCGTCACCTCCCTGCATTTGCTGCCCCTTAGATAATGTCACGTGCAGGAGGGTTGGCCAAGCCAAGTGTTGAGGCCGTGGCTAAGCGGCTTTGGCCCATGCCCAAGGCAAAACTGAGGCCTGTGCCCAGGAGCGGGCACGCAGAATGGGCTCTCTGTGGGGCAGCCTCCCGCGTTAACCCCAAAAGCTGGGCATAACCTGCCCGTGGACTTCTCGTTGTTGGGATGATACCTCTGTTAGTGCCCTGCTGAGCCCATGGCGGTTGTGGAGATGGATGGCTATCCTTGACTTGAATTTCTTGAAGCTGTAGGGCGGACTGTATTTCTTTTTACTAAAAGGCACAAGCTGCACTTTAAGGGCAGTATATTCAAACAAAAACTTAAAAAGAGAACGCTCTAAACAAGAGGTTCAACTCAGCTCGATGCTGCTCTGCAGGGGGAGCTCGGTGAGGGACTTGCTCCTCAGAACTGGTTATTGTGCGGAAGAAGTTGGTGAGAACCGTGGTCTTGCAGGAGGCAGAACCACAACCCCTCGAGGGGCACAGGACTCGGGCCCGCTGCAGCAGGAAAAAGCTGTCAAATGTGCTTTTTATTTTGCGCCTTGCAGCGGGTCTGCTAGCAGAGTAGCTGGCCAGGTGCCTTCATGGTATTGGTTTTAATTTGCTCTTGCTGGCCGTGCGCAAGCGGGAAGCGCCCTTGGAGCCGGTGAGGAGAGCGGGCTGCTGCGCGCCCATGTTGCCGTGCTGGCCATGTTAACAGCTGCTAATGGTTTCTTAAGCTGCCACAGCAGCCCGAAGATAGATTTAACACCCAACAGACACCTGTTTTTAGCAATTGAGCTCCGCAGGCACATGGCACAGTGCTGCAGGGGGCCTCTCCATAAAGCACAGATAAAATGTGTTCAACAGGTTGCTTGGGAAGCTGGAAGTTGTGGGCTTTCTTCTTCGTAGGAGGGTGTTTGTGATGCATGGTAAGGAGGAAAAGCAGAGTAAGAAAGAACTGAAGCCGGAAGAGATGCACATCAAAGTGATTAAGTGGTATTTCGAACTTGGTTGTGACTTCCAAAGTGTCTTTATGTCAACTAAAGGATCCTCGTTCCCTTGGCCCTAGTGTCTTCCCGAGGTTCAAAGTGCTCTGCACATGGGAATAAGGTGCAGCTCTTCCCGGCGGATGGGAGCTCCTTTTCCCTAAGGCCTGAGAGGTCCATCTGGATCAGGATCGAGCTGCACAGCGATCTTCATGGCCACGGCAGCCTGAGGCAGGTCCGAGTCCTGCCGAGTGGACCTGCTTATCCGCAGGCTGCTGCTTGGCCATCCCGAGAGGATGGAGAAGACATTTCCTGTAAGACGTGTAGGTCAGCTCAAAGCCAAGGCTTGTTTTGGTTTGGGAGATGAAAATCCAATCGTTGCTGTTCTTGTCCTTTGGGTACATTCTGGTTTTACTTATTTTCTTTCATGGCAAAAGCTCCCGACTCCTTGCGCTTGGCTCTGCTACCAGCTATTCTTTTTATACTTTCAGTGTGCTTTGACAGAGCAAAAACTCACCAGAAAACTGTAACTAGTTTCTAGTTACATCATGAACTTCAAAGAGATCAACAGAGAAAGGATAATTGGAAAGAAAATCCCTTCCAGGTTGTAATTATTTGTCCCAGGAACCAGAGTTCCTTAGCGATGAGACGTATTTTCCCTTTTATTTTCCCAGCGCCATGGGAACCTGGCAGGCGCCGGGATGCGCGGCGTACACCTGAACTCGGTGCACAAATCCCCACGCTGGATTCCGAGCGCTGCTCCATCCAGACTTGCTTCCAGCGGCCCCGGAGCCAGCGGCTTCAAAGGCGCGCGGCTTATCGGTTTCGCAGGGAAAGCGCCGCTCGCAGGCTCCCATCGGCCCGGGATTGTTCTGCGCCTCCGGCCTTTGTGTGCAGAGGCGCTTTCTGTCCCTCCTCGGGGAATCGCTCGGGATTGGCAGCGCTCGCACGGAGCTCGGCTGGGCCCTCGCGCCGCGATTGAAGAGCTCCCATCGCCCGGTGGCGCTCGGTTTCTTGGCCCCTGCTCGGATCCTGCTTCTGTCCCCGGCTCTGCATCTTGTTCCGCAGTCAGCCCTTCGCGTCCCTTCCCGTTTGAGGTCAGAGTTGTGTGGGTCTGTGATGGGCAGGGCAACGTGGGGTCTCCCTCCCTGGGACCTGCCCCCGTCCTCGGCGTGTTTGTCCTCATTCATCAGCAGTGGTGACTCTCCCTGGGATGCTCTACTGGGGAAAACAGGGCAAATCCCCCCAAAACCAGGTCCTGAGGAGCTGGTGTCAGGTTGTACCGAGGTCCAGCACCTTGCCGAGCTCCAGCGTGTCCCGGGAGTGCCTAGAAAGCCCCCGTTGGCCAAGGCAGGGCTTGGGGCTGGCTGGAGCCTTGGGGAGCCCCCGTGGCAAGGGGTGCTTCCAGCACCACGGGCCTGAGTGTCCAGCAGCCGCCTGGGCCGGTCCCGCGGCCGCGCTCCGGAGCTCCCAGCGCCGGGGAGCTCGTACCAACACACATGCAATTATTTTAGTTTCTTTAAGACAGAGTAATTAAATACAGTATATACGGATCCCGCAGAATGACAGCCGCCCACAGAGCTAAAAACAGGAAATCCATTAACTTCATTATTTAAAAAATAAAATAAAAATCTTCCCAACTGATTCCTCTGTCACTTACAGTTCTGCATGGAAGGAGGGCTAATTTAACGCTGCATTAACTCACTGTTATCGCCCTCCTGTTACCTAAGTAGTTTCTAATGACTACCCTGGAGAGCACTTGGAAGCTTTTAAAAGTTTTTATGCTAAATTTTTTTTTTCTGTGTGGTTTATACTTTAAGAACAAAAGTTATCGATAACATTTTTCCAAATTTTCTGGCAACATCACGAACTCTTCCACTGGCTGCAGAGCTGCGAGGTCTCCCTAGCCTGTTGCCTCTTTAGCAAGGGAGAAATTTGAACCACTTAAGTGGTACTTGAGAAAACTGCGCGAGCAGAGCGGGGCTGCGGGGAGCGGGTCCGGGGCCGGGTGCACGAGGAGGGTCCCCTGGGACCAGGTGGCACCGGAGCGGCCCTGGCTCCCTGCCCTGCTCCTCGTGTCTCTGCAGAGACCCAAGACCCTGTGAAGGCTTCAGAGACGGAGCCCCTTGTTGGGAGACCCTCCAGTGAAGGCTCTGTGGAGTGTGGAGGTCGTTAATCATCTCTTGCCTGTATGTCTTTTCCTCAGAACTGGCACCGACTGGCTTTTTTCCTTATTTTTATCTTCCTTTTTGATCATCTCTCCTTTCTCTGACCAAGCTTAGGTCGTGCTTTGGGGTTAGGTCAGCTCTCCTTGTGCTTAGACGCTCGAACACGAATGTCGTGGGGATTTGGTTTCTTTGTGGCTTAAATCGTTCCTGCTGCTCGGGGTTCTTCAATCTGATGGCCGTGTCCTGGGGCGGGCAGAGCCGTGTCCTGCCCCTGCAGCTTTGGCATCAGCAGGAGCAGCAGTGGGGCCGGGGCCGCTCCACGCTCCTAGTGCAGCCTAAGTCAGGCTGGAGGGCAGGCCTTGGGTGGCCGCGCTCTGCGGAGCAGATACACAACAGACACAGGGCCTAGGCCAGGCCTTGCTATAAGCCTCAAAGGAAAACGGTGCCGTCTTGAAGAGGTGGTTGCTCGAGGTGCAGGAGCCGGAGCGCCCTGGAGCTCGGCCTCCCGCCGCCTTCGCTGCTGGAGCGGAGCCGGGGCTGCCCGGTGGCACTTGGAGCAGGTTTTTTGTGTTTATAGCTTAATTATGCAACTGCCCAGAGGTTGGGGTTTCTCTTAGGAGTTGCCAGGAATCTTTTTTCCTGGGGAGCCTTGGGAAACCTTCTAAACTCAACGCAAACTTGGATGTGTCGCGTGTCCTCAGTGCCTCCTCCTTTAGCGATGCTTGAAGGTGAGCGAAGTTTTATCCCACGTGGGGATTTGCTGCCTTTCCGGCAAGAGGAGAAAGATTAACTGCTAGAGGAAGGGCTTTCTCCGACTTTGGAGCAGCAAGCCATTTGAAATCCTTGGGGAATTCGATGGGAAAGCTTTCTGTTGGGTTTCCCCTGCGGTCTGGCCTCTCCGCCGCTCTCCCCGGCGGCGACTTCCCGAAGCGCCGCACTCCGTTTCGCCGCATCAAGGAGCACGTAGCAAATACTTGAAGCGCGTGTGGGGCAAGTGCAGCCGCCATTGGCAGCCCAATTTATTTTTTTTCTTTTTTGAATAAAAAAAAAATAAAAATAGAAAAAAACGCTGCCCCGCACGCTGGCGGCGCCGCGGGAGCGAACAATGGCGCCCATTGTGCCGCCCGCAGCTGCTGAAACCCGACGAGCTGCAACTGCCGCCAGCGGGAGCAGGTGGGTCAGCAACGTGACCCCGCGTTCCCAGCAGTATCAGTGCGCGCCGGCGGCCCGCGGCCCCGCGGCACCCGCTGCAGCGCCCCGCGGAGCAGCCGCCTCCAGCGCCCTGCTCCGCGCCGCGGCCCGCGGCTCCGCGCTGCATCCCAGCGCTCGGCTGCACCGGACCCAGCGCGAGGCCCTAGCGAGGCTGGAGGGCGGCCCACGCGGGGAGGATTTTAAGGGGCAGACGTGAACAACTGCTCCGGGATCAGCACGAGGCTCCTGTCCCTGGCTCCTCTCCTCCCGCTTCCTGATATCAGTTTGCAGGGAAGTGAAGCGGCCGCCTTTGCCCTGCTGCTGTTGCGGGGTTGAGCAGCACGAGCTGCTGCAGATGACACAGAATGGATGGGGTTGGAAGGGACCCTCAGAGTTCATCTAGCACAAGCCCCTGCTCCAGCAGGGACACCCCGAGCACGGGACACGGCCAGGCGGGTTGGGAAAATCTCCACACCAGGAGACTCTGGGCAGCCTCTTGCATGGCTCTGTCACCCCGCTGTCCCTGTAGACATCCCTGCTGCTTCACTGTAGGTTTGGGGAGAAAAGGTGCCACACTCAGTGTCCCCATAGCCATGTCCCATCTGCCCTGAGTGTCTCCATAATCCTGCTGTGCCAAGTGGTGGATTGAGCGGCATCCAGATGGACCTCGTTTTCCCATAGTTCTGCCTAGAAAAGGTAAGTCCTAGGCAGGGGTGACCCTTATTAAAATCCATTCCCACTTGGGTCTGCTTTTTCTCTGAGCTTAAGGCGTAGACCAAGCTGTAGTTTTAAGGTGAAATCAGGATCAAAAGTTGATGACTGAGTCTGAGAGAGAAGGTGGAAGCGGGACAGGAGTCTGGAAGCCCCAGGGATGCGGGAAAGCGGCTGTACACTGGATGAGGGATGAGAGCACGAGTGACAGCAGGAAGGGGAGTCTTGGTGCTGGCCAGAGGAGCTGACCGGGCCGTGGGTGCCAGCGCAGAGAACGGGTCTGCATGACACAGGGCTGGCTGCCTGGGAGGGAATCCTCAATATGGGGGGCTCCGGGTGCCTTTCTGCACCCTTAGCTTGTTCTCCAAGGAGCTCCACTCCAGCACGGCCTTTGGTCAGGACGAGCGTGCAGAGCTCGCCGGCATGAGCCGCGAGCAGCCGAGTCCGGGCCGTGCACGGCACGTCCCCTGCCCCAGCGCAGTGCCGCCGCTGGAGCCGGCTCTGGAAATAAAATAAAATAAAATAAAATAAAATAAAATAAAATAAAATAAAATAAAATAAAATAAAAGTAACCCCCAGGCTCCGCACGCCGTGGCCGCCCTGCTCAGCGACCCAGGGCTCATCGGCCGCGTCTGCCGGGGAGGGCAGCGATTACCATATGAAAACGCGGGTAACAGTGGGATTCTTGTGGCGGCAGCAACGCGCGAGACCCACCAGCGTTTCGGTGCCAGTTCGCGCCACAAGCGCCGCTCGCGGCTGCGCTCGGCAACAATCAGCCTTTCAGGCGGCGCTTGGCCGCGCGCTCCCGCTCCCGCCGCAGCTGCCGCGCCGCGCCGCGCGCCCCTTCCCTTCCCCGAGCCGCGGGTTCTGGCACTTGCAGGAGCTGGGCTGCAAGCCGCGGGGTGCGTGCGGGAAGAATGGGGCGTTATTTTTCATAGCGGCTCCGAGCGCAGTAATCTGTATTTTAAATTATTGCGTTTAGTTTTTAGAAATTGGGTTGGTCATGTTAAGAAAAAGGGGCTTCTCTTACTGCTTCCCTTGCTGCTGACGTGACCTCGGCGTAGTGCTGCTCGTGTGACAACAAGTGTGGGCACTGGTTCCGATCGTGTAGCCCTCGTGCAATGGGGTCTCTGGTTTTGGGGCTGAAAGGAGTTCCTGGCCCCGGGGGGATCTCCCTACCCGCTGAAGTGGTGCTGGAGTGGCTGCGTTTGGGTCGCTGGGTCTGCACTTCAGCAGCATCGTGTCCTGGTCAGGCAGCGGAGGCCTGACTGCCCCGGCAGAGCCCCGCGGCTCTGAAAGATCATTTCAGTGTTTGCTCCCGGTGCCCTGAGGGGGAATAAAATGCAAAGTGCTGTTTTACAGAATCCCAGAATGGCTGAGGTTGGAAGGGACCTCTAGGGATCATCCAGTGCAACCCCTGCTGCAGCCAGGACACCCAGAGCATGGAGCACCTGGGCGCATCCAGGCAGGTTGGGAAGATCCCCAGAGCTGGAGCCTCCACAGCCTCCCTGGGCAGCCTGTGCCAGGTCTCGGGCACCCTCACCATGCAGAAGTTCCTCCTCACATGGAGATGGAACCTCCTGGGTTTCAACTTGTCCCCATTGCCCCTTGTCCTGCCACTGGCCACCACCGAGAAGAGCTGGGCCCCTTCCTCCTCCATTCTCCCCTCAGGTACTTCTACCCATTGGTGACATCCCCTCTCACCCTTCTCTTCTCCAGGCTAAACGGGCCCCGCTCGCTCAGTCTTTCCTCACATGAGAGATGCTCCAGTCCCTCCATCATCTCTGTGGCTCTGGCTGGGCCCTCCCTAGCAGCTGGGGAGGGATGTGCTGGGATGTGCTGGGGAGCACAGAGCTGCCCACTTTTGATGCCGCGGGTCGCAGCCGGGCGGCCAAATCACTTGATGTGATTTTAATTGTCCTCTCTCAATGACGGGAGCCCTTTTTCCGCCCGGTGCAAGTGAGCGAGGACGGGGCCGGCAGCTTCGTGGTGAAAAATCCCACATGGGATTTGTCAAAGGCTGCCGGCTCTGGGCACTCGGAGCGATGCAAAAGCACATTTCCAATACTGGATTTGCACATCCTTCCCCTCTCTGGTTTCTTGGTGAACTTCTGTTCTCAATGGCTCGCTCAGTGCATAATCTAAAGCAGTCCCCAGGGGCACAAGTTAGTTGTGTTCCTGGGTCAACTTGCCGATTGCCAGGATGCTCAAAGTTGTGGGATTTCTTTGATTCATAAAACTACGTAATTTCTCTTGTTTCATGCTGCATAAAATAGCTGTGCAGAGGACAAGGAAAGGTGGCAGATCATGCTCAGAAAGAGACTGTGCAGCCAAATTTGCCAAATGTACTTCTGTCATCGATGGTAAATTTTAAATAATATGATTAGAGATATTAAAGAGTAGTTGGAAATGCACTTACAAATATAGTGATGTGTTTTACTGAAGTTGACACTTTCATAAATTGTCTTAATTTTGCATGGCTCGGTATGATATGTGTGTTACTGCTGGTTGAGTTGCCTCAAGTTAAAAAAAAGAAAAATATTTCTTCTTGTACGTTTAAATATTTTGGAAGGCTAGCGTCTAAGATTTCTGTAATAACTCTCTGTATTTTTCCTGTCTCTCGCATGTTGCCGCCGCAGGCTGGGAATCGCAGCTGCTGGAAACGGGGTTCCTGGGGATCTTCCTGTGCCCGCTGTGGACCCTGTCCCGGGTGCCCAGTTACAGCCCGCCCTCCCGCATCGTCATCTGGGGCTTTCGCTGGCTCATTTTCAGGATCATGCTGGGAGCGGTGAGTGCAACATCACGTACGGGCTCGCTGCACGTGCCAGCAAAAGAAGTGGTCCCAAAGTTAGTGGTGAGGTTCATTTCAAGAGCTACATCGCAGCAGAAAACCCATCCGATGGGTTTTCCGAAAACCCAAAGCTGATGCTTTGTGCTGGAATCTTCTAGTTTAGGATTTTTTCTAGTTAGAAAAGAATTTCTAGTGGAAATCCTTTCTGGATTTCCAAGCACAATTTCCGGAGGTGCCGGAGCCCAGGACAGGTGTCTGGAAAGGCTCCGTGTCTGCGAGGGGCGGGAGGCCGGCCGAGCTCCCCTCGCTGGGGCAGCAGCTCCCCTGCCTCAGATAAGCGCTCAGGAGATGCACTGAGAGCACCTGGTCGGATTTGCTGGAATTTGGATTAGGGAATCAGGATTTGCGGGAATATGTGTTTGGGAATCAGAATTTGCAGGAATTTGGAATTGGGGAGTCCCTGGTGCATCTTCCCCAGCTCCGTTTCCACGAACCATCGCCACGTGGAGCTCTCGGGGGGCTCTGCAGGTGCTGGTGCTTTGCAGACCCTGCAGCGTCGCCGCCTCGCTTGGCCCGTGAGCAGAGAGCTGCTCCTTCCACCAACTTTCCAGCCAGTATTTGCATCAGGATCCACTTGTAGCTGGATTACATGCAAACGGATCCCGATGCAAAATAAAATACTTTGCAATATAAAATACTTTGCATCGGGATCCGTTTGCAGGTATTTTATTTTGCAGCGGGATCCGTGTGCAGCAGGTTGCAGGACGCTTCCCGGCACGGGAGGGCTGCAGGGCTGAGCCAAGCTTTGCCAAGCTGGATGAGGGGCTGCAGGAGCCGGGAGGGAGCAGCGGAGCGGCCGCCGCATCGCACCCATATGGAACAAGTTACTGGGAAGGTGATTGGAGCAGGGAGTGCAAGTGAGTCCGAGACGTCTTGATTAGTTTCTGGAGGAAAGGATTGAGGAGTGTAGTGGAAAAGCAGGGAAACGGGATTTAAAGCACATTACCACTTTAATTTAAAAGCGCCCAAAGCAAGGAAATTCGGGTTTAAGGCTGCCAATCTCGCCGTCGCGCGCGCAGGTGTTGTGGCCCAGAGACCCTGTTATCCAAACGGGCCATCCCCGCAGTAAACAAGCGCCGGTTTATTTTCCCCTCCCTGAATTTCACTTTCTGAACGTGCTGCAGCTGCAAACGCCGGCGCTTGCAACGCTCCGCAGCCACCACGGCATCAAGCGTGCGAAAAAGAGAGGTTTTCTCCCCTGGTTTTGACAGAAAGATCATTTAAGAGGACTGTCTCCGGGAAAGGGAAGAGCTTTGCAATAATTAGCAATAAATTCTTGCAGTAATTTGTCATAATTATTTTCTGATAAAAGATATTGCCTATCCTTCACTCAATGATATGTGTTCTCCCAGAAAGAGGATGATTTTTTCCAGTTTTTGTGCTAACTATATTTATATGTATATATAAATGGAAAAAAAAATGCTTCTTCTAACTAACAGCAGTGAATTATTTTAGAAACTAGTGGCTTATGCTGAAATCCTTGCTTTTCTGTTTTGTTTTTCCCTTGGATTCTGTTAAAAGTGTCATAACGTGGGTGGCATTTTAAAGGTTACTGGAAAGGGTGGGGATGTGATTAGCTAATAAGGGAGATGAACTTTCTGGCAAAAGCCATGAACGCTTTGAAGCAAACAGAATCTGGATGCCTGTAGTAAAATTGCATTAGATGTAATGAAATAAAAGTTGGAATTTGGGCAATCTTGGTAAATATGAAAAGATTGGGGGGGGAGGAAGGAGAATCAAACGGATGTAGTTGTCATTTTGGTGACAAGCGTGCCCTGATCCTGGGCATTATGGCTCTGAAATTGAGAATAATTATTCTAATTTGTTTTATTACATTAGCGTGGGTCGGGGGGGAAGAAAGGGCGCTTTCTTTTGTGCCTTGCTCCTTATTCATGGGAGAGGCGCGCGGGGCCAGGCTCCCGGCTCGAGCGCCGGGGCTTCCTGGGAATTTTTGGAAAATGATGTCTGCAGCGCCGTGACCTTTGGCGTCCCAGCTGCAGCCCTCCTCCTCGCTGCAGGGATCCCACACTTGACTCCTTAGCAACCCGCTTTGTGCCTCTGATCTCTCTCCGTTTGTCTGGTAATAGCCCTTGGCAGGAAGACTTGTTGTTCCTCCAGTGCCTTAAAAAGGGCCGGAGCCGCCGGTGCCAAGTGCTTCCAGAGCCCCTTTCACCCGCTCCGGAGTCAATCAAACGCCGCTGCGGCCGGGTGCTTCTCCAAGGGGCTTTCTGGGAGCAGGGGCAGCAAACAGCCACAAACGCAGCCCGGCAGCAGCGGTGACTTCCCGCTCCCAAACGCGCTTTCCGCCCCTTTCCGCTGAATTTAGGGGCCGTTTTGGTGCTTTTCCTGCCCGTGTTGCTGGTGACTCGGGTGCAGTGTTGGCAGCGAGCGCTTGCGGGTGCTCCCGGGCTCAGGGCATCCCCTGCGCTGCCGCCCTGCCTGCTGATTCTTCTCCAAGACTGCCCCCGGCCCCGCTGCTTCCAGCCCCCGTCTTGCCACGACTCGGGGGAGTCGTGTCCGAGCAAAGCGCTGCTGGGGAAGAGGCTCCGAGGCTCCACATCCTGCACCCCCCGGCTTCCCGGCAAGCGGATTTGCCAAGGGGCAGCCTGCTCCTTAAACCTTAGGGATTGGGAAGATCCCACCACTGCGCTGGAACAGGGTTGCAGACTTTGGACTGGTAGTGCAAGTGTTAGGGCACAAGTGAGGGCGTCTAAAGAGCAGCATCACCTGGCGAGGGTCCATCTATACCTGCCTGCCCAAGCAAGGGGTGTTTTAGCCTGTTAATTCTGAGTGTGGAAGGGGTGGGAGAGCTTTAATGATCAGCTGTTAATTTAATGAGGAGCTTGTGTGACCATGAGGCCCAACTGGAGCTGCTGGTTTGCTGCTCTCGGGGTTGGGTAGGGAGGTCCCCCAAGGCCAGTCCCGGGTTGCACCTTCCCGTGTGGTGTTCCTAAAGGAAACTCCTAAAGGAAAAGGAGAAAAGGAAGCTCTGGGGTGCAGGCAGCCTGGCCAGGCCTCCTGCAGCTCCTAGTTACACAGAGATCTGAAAGTAAGTTGATTTAGGCTCCTAAATTATAAATATTTAAATATTTAATATTTAAAAGTGTATAAGCTGTTCTGTAGTCATAGCACAAGCCCTGGGACATAGGAGAGCTGTAGGAAATGTATCAGGCTGTCAGAAAGCTCTCCAATGAGCTGCTCTTGGGAGCCTCTGTATTTTGAGGCATTTTGGTTCATTGGTGAGGCATTTTGGAAAAATAACACCAAGAAGAGCATGGAAGTGGGAGCGCTGGGCAGAAGCTGGGCACTGCCGGGGAGCATCTTCCTGCAGGCACCAATTCAAACGCAGCGCTGAGAACTGGAGCGACTCGAATCCCCAAATTCAGCAAGACTCCAGAATTCCAGGTTTCCCTTTTTTTTTCCCCTCCCATAGTTTGTGATGCTAAGATGCAAAAAAAGGGTCTTTCGAGGGGCTCTAAGTTAGTAGCTGTGTGCGGGTGCCGGGGTCTGCGGAGCCGCCGCAGACGCGGCCCGAGGCCCCGGCGCGGGTTAGTGCCCTCCCTGGCTGTGCCTTTTTTTGGGGGGGAATTAATTTTGGGCTGAAAAAGTCTCAAAGAGAGCTTTGTTCGTCCTTGACACCCGCTCCGGAAAGGAAAAAAGAAGAGAGAGAGAGAAAAAGAAAAAACCGTGGAAAATCTGACATCTGCATTGTAGAGAAAAATCAATAGATAGGGAGGAATATAATTATCCCCCACTCCTGAAAGAATTTTTAAGATATTTTTTGTAACAGTGACTCATATCGGATTAGAGCTTGAATGACATTTTAATTATTTAGGCTTTGGGTTGCTTTCTTTTTCCCCTTTGGTTTTGCCTCCGGGGAGGATTTGGGGTGTCCAGCGCAGCCGCTGCCCCGCGGCAGCCCCGGCTCCGGGAGTCGCTGCTCCTGGCGCTAAGGAAATGTGGGAGCTCATCTTCTTTTGAGGTGTTTGCTTCCTTATGCAAAGCTCAAAAAAGCCCTTGGTGGTTTTTTTTGGGCAACGCATCGGGATTTTGCTTTTCAGCTGATAATTTTGCCTTGTCCTCATGGGGAAGGGCGCGTGGGTGCAGCCACTGGGTGCTGGGGTGCACAGAGGTCCCTGTCGCTGTTGTGGTGTCCCTGCTGGTCATGGTCATGCCAGGGAGCAGCTCAGGTCCCCGCACCCCGTCCCCATGGGATACTCTGTGTCCCCATGGTGTGCTCCACGTCCTCATAGGATGCTCTGCATGCTCATGGGGTGCTCCCCATCCCCATGGGATGCTCCGCTTCTCCAGCGGGGTGCCTGGTGCAGGCACCAAAGCAAGGGGCTTGGTAGCCTGGGGCCATGTGAGGTGTCTGGGGAAGGACACTGGGAACAGGGACATGGAAGTGGCTCTGTGGATGACAAGGAT
This sequence comes from Rhynchotus rufescens, assembly GCA_032273925.1. NCBI lineage: Eukaryota > Metazoa > Chordata > Aves > Tinamiformes > Tinamidae > Rhynchotus > Rhynchotus rufescens. The sequence continues at coordinate 24,651 of JAVCKT010002878.1, read as the reverse complement.
GCTTTGGGGGACTCGTGTCCCCCCTCCTGGGGTGGTGCCCAGCTCAGCATCTTCCTTCGCCTTCTAAGGCCAAGGGCAGCTGCAGGACACGAGGGTTGGGGGGCATCTGGGAGGCTCTGGGTGGTGGTACCTGCAGCCAGATGGGCCTCACAAGCCATGGGGAGAGAACCCAGATAGCAGGAGCCAGGAACGGTGCCATAAACCAGGAGCCCAAGGCATCCACCCTCTGGAGAAGGGACTGGAATTGCTGCTGGGAGGTGACTTTGGTGAGACCCGTGTTCCTGTGGAGGTTCTTGGTGGGCACAAAAACAGAGAATCCCACTGGAAAGCCCGGCCTCATCCCCTCCCTGTAGCCCTCCTTTCTGTGCCTCTCGTCTGAACTCCTGAAGTGCACGAGAAGTTGGAAGCTCTGCCCAAGTTTCCGCTGAGCTCCCTGCTGCTGGATGATGTTTTGGTGATGGGGAAGGGAAGGAGCCTGTGAGGTTACTTAATCCAGCAAAACTGGAATCGACTCATTGGGAGCAAAGGGCTGGATTTATTTCCAGCCCTGAAGCCCCCAAGCCACCAGTTGGCAAACGCTGCCAATGTCGTTGCGACAATCTGCTTGGTTGGAAGAGAATTTTGGCCAAAAATAGCTAGTTTGGGGCTGATGCAGTCGCTCTTGCGAACGAAGAGCGCTCGAGGCGTCGCTCGAGGCCTGGCCGTTCCTGGAGATGGATTGGCCACTCCTGGCCCTTCCTCGCCATAGTCTGGCCATTGGGGAGGTTCCTGGCCATGCCTGGCCATAGTTGTGTGATCCACCTTGGTGGCCCTCCCCATGCGCTACCTTGGCCGTGCACCCGCTGGCACCCACTGCGTATGACCAAGTGTGGGTCTCTTGCTGCCCCTGGAGGGAAACTTGGCCACATCTGGACAGGAGCTGTCCCATGGTGCTGCCGGCCACGTAGGCTCAAGTGGGCTCTGCTTTCCAGAGAGGATGCAAAGCAGGAGCTTCCCTTACGGAGAGCATCCGTCATCGTAAAACCCCTTTCTGCCCGTGCCGTTTGCACAGGTACTTGGTGTGAGCTGCGCAATTTGAATGTGAAGGCAGAACCCGTCACTCCCGTTGCTGAAGGCCTCTCCTTTTCCCTGTGTTTTTGCATGTGTGTCTGTGACTGGGATAGTGTCCCACGGGATGGGCTGCCCACGGACACGCGTGGTCACAGCAGCAGGGCCCGTGTCCCCATTTCGTGACCCGGAGCAGACGGAGCCCCGGAGCACTCGGATCCATGGGCGCCCTGCGCTCCCCTTCCCTGGCCCAGCTTAAAAGCTGGAATTCTCACATGCCGTCGTGGGTGGGAAAGGGGACCGTAAAGCTCTGGCAGCGCAAAGAAGACACAAAACTCCCCTTAATTACGAGAGTGGGAGTTCTCTATACTGAAAAACACATTTGATTTTAAGAGCTTTAAGTGACTTTTCTATTCGGGAGCTTTATAGTAAACAAAACGCGATGAACTCAGAGAGTGACTCATTGCAAGAGACTTTTGGTTCTTCGCGTGGCGTGTTCCTGCGAGAGCCTTGTTTTAATTATCCTTGCTGGCGAGGAGGGCTCGAGAACCGCTCGGGCAGGGAGGGGGAAGGTCATCGCGCCGCGCGTCCTTGTGCGGCCGCTGACAGCGCCGGCGGCCGCGGCGCGATGCTATCGGCCCATCCTGTAACCCTAGCCAGGGGCCCGGGGCGGAGGGATGAGCCTGGGGCGGCGCTGCTGACAGGGACCTGTCTTGTCCCCCGCTCTGCCCCCGGCTCTGGCCTCTCCGGGAGCCGCGCGGGGGAAAGCGCCGGGGCCGGTTTGTGGCTCGCGCGGTTAACGGGGCTGTTGCTCCCACCCCACGGGGTGCCCCTTTCCACCCCACCAGGAGACTCTTGGGCAGCCCTTGCCCTTCATCCGCCCCTGTGGACCCTCTCTGCTTGGGTTTGGTGGTGGTGTTCGTTAGTACCAGGCCTAATCCCCACGCAGTGCAAAACCATCACGGGGCCTGGCCACAGCTCTGTGCACCACTGTTGTCCTTGTTACTAATCCTTTCTTCAAAAGGACTGATTATTCCTTTGCTGATAACTTCCTGATTGATTATTCATCCTTTTTGCAAAAGAACTGATTATGACTCTACCTGGTGTGGTCTCAGTTGGCCTCAGGACTGTGTTCTTTAGAGCAGCCTTGCAGGTCTTGCCCTATGCGACACCCTGGGACTACATCAGGTTTTTACTGCCTTGACTGTGATGGGTTCTTTCGGTGCCTTCGTGGCTAAAAATTACGGATGTAAATTATTAGCACTCGTTGATTCTGAACATGTTTAATAGTTTCTGTTTACTGTCCTCTTCAGCTGACCTTGGAATGAAAAATAGTTTGGGTTTGTATTAGTGGGGGAAAAAAAGAGGAAAAGTAATTAGGAACAACAGGTGGGTAAGATCTGCCTTAACTTAGCGAGGTGCCTGATAACAGACATGATTTAATGCTTGAAATCACCCCACTGGGCTCACCCATATTCACAGAGACGTACGTATCTAACCATCTCCTGGTAAAGACTTAGATGCACAAGGTGCATTGGTGCCCATTTCTTATTAATGTATGTGCCAAATAACTTCATAGCTCTTTTAATGCATCTTTGTGTAACAAAATGCCCAAGGTCCAGCTGATTTATATCGTCCCAAATCGCCGCCGTTAGCAGATATTGAGGAAGGGCCATAAAACAGAGCGATCTCCCGGGGCAGATGCAGCTCGTGGCCGGGGCCTCGGGGACCTGCTGGGGAGAGGTTGTGTTAGGGGCTGCCCTCCTGCTCGTCCTCTGGGAACTGGATTCCTTCTGAGCCCGTTTGTGCTTTTGGCTTCCACCAAGGAGGTCGTTTGCTATGTGGGAAAGTGTCTCCTTGTGCCTTTTTCTCCACCAGCTACTTGATGCTTTCATCAAGCTGCATCTTGCATGAGGAGAAGTGGTGAATAATGTTCCCAGCTGGCCACCTACGCATTAGTCATGACTTCCTAGCGCTCTGCTCTGCTGGGTCCCCTTTCCCCACGGAGCCGCTCGGTGCTGCTCAGGGCCCTGCAGAGCCCGTGCAGGGGAGGGGAAGGTGTCTGATGTGGGTGTTTGGGCCCGGGAGGCAACACGGCCCCATTCCTGGAGCTCCCCAAGGAGGGAGCGGGGCCTGCTGTGCTGGTGCTGGATCTCCCCATGGAGAGCTGCTGCCCAGCGCTTGGTTTCTCTCTTGCCTTCCCAATGTGTTGCTGGGGGGCAGCCGAGGCTTTGGGGCTTCTCTCTCACCAGAGGAGGGGTTTTTGGGGTGCTTGTGAGCTCTGCACTGAAATATCTCTGGTCTTTTCTGGAAAACATCTCCTATTGCAAACACAAAAACCATGAGGATGCTCCCAGGGCAGTGGATCCTTAAAGAAACTCCGGGTCTTTTTCCACTAAAGAAAGCAGGAACATTATAATTAGGGGCAATGTCAGAAGGTAGGCAAATATGCCCTAATTGTATGCAGATGATAGAGCCGGGCTCAAGCTTTTGACTAGTGAAGCTTTCCTCAATTTGGGATATTGTGATCCTAATCAGGGCCCTCCTGGGCACATCAAAGCGAGCCGCATCGCTCGGGGCCGGCCGGCTTGATTGCGCCCTTCCTGCGGCACGCTCATCTCTGGCCAGGTGTCCTTCCTGCTCTGGACGACTGATTCCTTTCTAGTCTTCATCACCGAGGCAGAGAAATTTAATCCCAATATTACTGCCAGCCCTGGAATGGACCCACTGGTTTGGAAACTTCACCCTCTTGTTGCCCTGAAATATCAATGCAGAGCAGCCTCCGATACCTGCTCATTTCACTGCCAACCTCTAACCTAAGGTAGAGCAGACCTGTCATTAGTGTATTCATCGGGTTTGAATCTGTCAGCTTCCTTCCCCTTCTCCTCTTTTGTTTCTCTAATTACTTTGATTGCATCTCTGCCCAGCTCGGGCTCATCTTCCTCGGCTGCAGCAGCCTCAGCCTTTCCCAGCGGGGCAGAGGCGGCTCTGCCAGAGGGAGGGATTTGGGTCTGGGTTTGGAAATTCACTTTCCAGCCCAGTCATGGGATGGTCCCGAAGCCATAGACACCACCCGGAGCCCAGGCCCCTTGTGCTCTGTGCGGGTCCTGAGCCCCTTGTGCTCCGTGCATCAGATGAGGTGCCGGGTTGGGCTTGGGTCTTGCAGGGCGAGTGGCACCTCTTGCCGTCCGACGTCCCCCACGGCAGCGCCTCGCGCCCGCTCCAAGGACGCGTCGCCTTCGGCCCGGGCTCCGTGTCCACAAGCTGATTCTGTGGATGAGGACCTGCAGAAGGAGCCGCTCACGCGGGGCCTTGTCCCAGCTCTCCGGTTCTTGCCGTCCCCAAGGCGCCCCGGGTGCAGATGTGCAAGGGATTCAGAGGTGGTCCATGCTCAGCCTCTGTGGTTCTCTGTTACTGGATGAGTCCCCGGGGTTTAACCACAGTATTTGACATCTTGAGATGTACCTTGATATTTAAGGTAAAGGAAATGAAATATTTGTGACTGCATCTTTTTTTATGTATTTTCCAGGGATTGATTAAAATACGAGGAGATCGCTGCTGGAGAGAGCTGACTTGCATGGATTATCACTACGAGGTACGTGACACACACCAGCACCACGCGGCTACTGCGCTCTGCTAGGAACGCTTCCCTGAGCCTATCCCCTCCACGAGCCAGTCCTCCCCGTTGTTCATTCTTGAGCATTGCCTTCTGCCCTGGCAACTCCATCCACGTCCATGCGCAATTCATGATGCTGCTTTTCCCATCCTTGGTCTTTTGAGACCAGTTTCTCTCCTTTTCCTCCATTGATGATGGATTGAATCAGGAACAAACCTGGGCTCCTCCAAGAGCTCTCTTTTTCCAAAGGGTGCAAGGAGGGACGAGAGGACCCGTCCATAGCAGCGTGCTGAGCACTTCTGCTTGCTCCTCAGGCCCGTGGGTGAGTGTCTCAGTGCTGTGTGAGAGGCTGCACACGACTCACTGGCAGTTCAGAATTACACATTTCTCTCTTCTTGACATCTGTTTTGATGATTCCTTTATGTTCTGATTATAAGCTGCATTTTTTGTGCTGGCTCTGAGCGTTGTCTCTTGGGTTGCAAGGTGAGGGAGCTTGGCCTCTCTTCTGTGTTCCTTTACCTATATTTTAGCATTTGCATTTAACATGAGTAGGGGGGCGCATTCCAAAAAATAAAAATACACTGTGAACAGCAGCACGCAGCTGAGCAAGTAGCTGCAGTTCTGCGATGAAGAGAACCAAATTACCGGCATGTTCCTGGCTCCAGGTGAGCAGTAGGGGTGCGGAGCAGGGCGCACGGAGCTGCAAGGCTTCCCCGAGGGGCCGGCCGCGTCCCAGTGCGGATCCCGTGACCAGGTCCCAGTGCGGATCCCACGACCAGGTCCCAGTGCGGAACCTGTGGCCGAATCCTGGTGCGGAGCCGTGGCCGGATCCCAGGCTCTGCCGCTGACCCGGCCCTCCACATCCAGCCGGCCTAATCCCAAATATTTCAAATCAAAACCAGCACCAGCTCTGCAACCCAGAAGGCTAATGAAGACCATTCCTATCATATCCCCAGCGCAGGATCCCCGGCCTGCGAAAGTAATTGGGAACAGCGGCACGAGGCAGATCACGTTATCAATATCAATTATTTTAATCCACCCCAAAGAAGCTGCAATAAAGGGGAAATGAAAGGGGCCGTTGGCAGCAGATGAGGGGCCGCAGTTCACCTGCCAGTGGGGCTTTCAACAGCCCCATCCCTGCTCAGTGGGGATCGATGGATCCTCACAGAATCATGGACCCTCATGGAAACAAGGACCCTCCTTGGTGCACGAGACCATTCCCGAGGCCATTCCGGAGCAGGCGCAACCCGTGGGATGTGGCTGGCCCCAGGCTGGAGCAACCCCGCGAGCTGCAGCCGGCGGTGCCGGTCCCGGAGCCACCGAGGGAGCTCCGAGCTGCTCCCCGGAGCCTCTTCCCGCTCCCTGCTCTGCCAGGCCGCGATGCTGGTCCTGGGAGCGCTGCTTCCCTGGTGCTCGCCCTGCATCCGTGCGTGCTCCAAAGGGAGCCTCCGTGCGACCTCCGTGTCTCACTGGGGCCGCCAGCACCCGCGCGCCGGGCACGTCATCCTGGTCCTGGTCCCGTCGCCTCCGTGATCCCGATCCAGGGGGCTCGTCCCGAGGGGCTGCCGGGCCGTGATGCTGCCCGCGGCGGCTGCCGGGGCGCTGCTGCTTTTTAATTACAGCCGCACAGACGAATATCTTGTAAAATTCGGCCGCCAACTGGTAGGAACAGCTGCCGGAGCAGCTGCCCGGGCAGCCCCGCGGGGCGTCGCGCTGCTCCGCGCTGCGAGCGCCGCGTTCCGCCGGCCGCCCCTCGTGCAGGAAGCTCTCTCCTTTGCATTGTGAATTTTCTGTGATCTTGGAGCGATGCATTTTAGCAAAATGCGCTGTGCATTCGTTCCTGCTGTGGCCTTGCAGCCTGCGATGGAAGGCAGATGTGCTGCTGGTGCAAACAGGATGCAGAGGGGGTTGAAAAGAACAGAAAGCAGCAGGAAAGTGCTTGGTCGTGCTGGAAGAGAGATCCAGGATTGTTTCCCCTCCATGGAGGTTCCCCTAGATGCTCAGGGTGGGCAGACCCAAGACTCTTGACCCTAATGATGGGCTTGCTGACTGAGAGCTATGTGGTAATAGGGAGAGTGAAGAGGAGGCTTTAGCTGCTCTTTAAATGCCTCTTGATTTCTTTTCTCACTTCTCTTCGCCTGTTAGAGCCTGTTAGACTTGTCATCTACCTTTGTCCAGCCTGTCAGGAAACAAGAAGTAATCAAATAGTTCTTATCTAGCAGCTAATTTGGGTACATGAGAAAACGATCTCCTTTTCTGAGGTCTGATGCCTCGGGATAGGCTGTTTCCCAACCAAGTTTTTATTGCTGGGAGCAAAAATGTTCCAAACACTTAGAAGCAGGAAGCTGGAGCTCTTGTACAAAGCAAACTTTTTATAGTTGCAAATTAGGGTGAGGCAAAAGGTGATGAATTGGATAGAAAACGAGATTATTTAAAATATGTTTGAGAATGCCATGCAAAACATTTTGGAGATCCACATTTTAATAGCACGTTCAGAAGTATTTGTGTGGCATCAGGAATTTACAGTTGTTGGCACTTTTCGGAATTTCCTCCATTCCGAAGACGGGAAAGGTGGATCCCAGTGGAGCGGGTGTTGTGGGGCGGTTTTCCCGGATCCGGGACGTTGCAGCCGCCTCCTCATCCCAGCTGCTGCCCTTGGGCCTCCCTGTGCCAGGCCTGGATTAGCGGTGCTAAACCCAGCTGGAAAGCCAGGCCTGGCAGAAGGGGGAATTTGGGGGAATTCTCAGGGGAAGAAAGGAGGTGGCAAACGAGCTTCCCGTTCAGCTGAAGCATCGGGAGTCGAGTGAGGTCTGCGTGTGCTTGGATGGGTGCGCTCGGCTCGGAAATTCTGCAGTTTTCCCAAGGAGAGGATATTACGCCAAAAGTCAGAATGTTCGAGGTGATCTTTGAAGCAGAGGCCACGTGTGGTTTTGTCTTGGCAAGGGGCGTTTTGAGCGAGCTCTAGCACTGCTCCCAGGAATGGGGAAGGACCGTCTGCATCCTGGCTTTAACCTGGAAGGAGGCTTTGGGCTAAGAAGCAAGAGTGACACTGAGGAAACTGAGTTCTGCTCGTGTTGGATTGTGACTGAAATTTGTTTTCACCTGCTGCTGTACAAGCACAATCCAACTGTTCTTTAAATCAAGACGGATACCCAGAGGATGATGGTGCTTGTGTTCAGCTTGTGCTTTTTTCAGTTGGTCATAAGTCTTGAAAAATGACCTTTTCTGAGGCATAAGTGAAAAACCAGTTGTCCCCGTTCACACATATTGAAGGGCCATTTAGAGGGGATTTGAAGCTAGGGATTAGGTGCTTTCTTCTGGGTTTTGGTGATTTGCGTGATGTCAGTGCCAGCGCTGGAAGAAGGGCTGATCTTGACCTTGCCTGCGATCAATTAAGTAACAAGATCCATCATAAGGTAAGTGCATGAAGCAATAATATTGGCAGATAAATGTCAACACGACATCAAAAGCTTATTGCGCTGGATCTGGATTTCGTATCAGGCTGCAGCATGAAGGTCTCTATCTAAGACAGGTTTTCAGATGAGTCCCAGGTGCTCTATATTGAACGTAAGATGTGGTGGAATGGGGTTTTGCTGGAAATTTTTGGTATTCCCAGCTTTGGGCTGGGCTTTATTATTCTGATAAGAGGTAAATACACCGGTTGCTTAAAATAGAGAGGGAGAGAAAGCTTTTCAGGGTGAAATCAGTGCTCAGCTTGGAGGCGTTTGGGAGGACGGGCGTGCGAGGCGTTGCCTGGTTTGCACGGGTCTCCTTTGCTGGCACAAGTTTCCCGAGCACAGTGAGGGATCCCGGGAGTGTGAATTGGAGCCGAGTGCTTCTTGGAAAGAGGCGCAGGTCTCCAGGGCTGCAGGTGGGCAGCGCTGCCACCACGGGGCCCGGAGCCCCCAGAGCTGGGCAGCGATGGGTTTGCGCAAGGGCCCCGGCCGCGCGGAGCCGCGAGGCCACCGTGATGGGCACCGACGTTGGGGCCGGTGGCGCCGCTCCTGAAAGCGCCAAAGGGAACATCAGGGGACGCTCCAAAAGGACGAAGATAACTGGTCATCACAGAATGGTTGAGGTTGGAAGGGACCCCTGGAGATCATCGAGTTGGATGTGAGCTGGGTTTGCGCTCCGTGCGGGCCATGGCGGGGAGCGCGGTGTGCGGAGGAGGCGGCGGCTGCTCCCTCGGGGCTGCAGCTCCCGCGGCTTTGGGAGGCCTTTCCTTGCCCTCTGGCCGCAGCTCGGGCCTTGCTGTGCCATGGGCACCCAGCTCCACCAGCTCCACCTGCAGCGGGACCGTCTGGGGCAGCGCGAGCAGCTTCAGAGACGTCTCACAGGGGCCTGCGCCACCCGGGCACCTGTGCCATCCGCGGTCCCCAGGAGCTCCAGTTTGCGCCCAATTTCCAGCAGTATTCGCTCAAAGAGGAGCACCCTGCGGGGCCGGGGCGATGCCCCCGGGAGCGCCGGGGCGGCGCGGAGCCGTCCCCGCCGCCGCTGCGCGTTGGGAACGGGCCAGCAGCGTTTGCAGCCGTAACACAATTCCTCTTCCCGGATTCCTTTCTGTTTTTCTTACGGATTTGTTTTAAGCCCGGTGAAAGCTTCCTGTGCGACGATTGGGTTTCGGCTCTTGGTTACGCTCGCCCGCTGCGCCGGGCTCCTTTGCGGACCACCCAGACCCCGCAGCGCTGCCCGGGGGTGTCGGCACCCCCTGCACCTCCGCCTGGCACCGCGGGGCTGCTCGGCGGGGCTCTCCTCGTGCCCCTTGCAGCAGCGGCTCCCCGGGGTGCTCTCAGTGCCCGTGATGGCCCCGAATGGCAGCAGCACCTTCACCCATGGGCCCGTGGCCGTGGATGGTGTCAGCTCCCCCAGGGATGGACCTCCTTGCACAGGGGCGCCCGCCCCGGGCGCTCGTGTCGGTGGAAATGGGTCTCCAAAGGAGAAGTGGCACCAGTTATTTAGCAGCTTGCACGGATGCTTGGACACTGGTGTGTCTGGGAATGCGTCTCCAGGGGAGGGACGCATTTAGGACATTCCTGCCCTGCTGCCCTTCCCGGTCCTGGGGGTCCGGCCGCTGCTCCGGAGCCCTCGGGATGCAGATCCAGCCTCCCCGTCTGCCCCTGCCTCGACGTCACTGCGGAGGCCCGAGAGAAACCGAACCTCGGGCACGTGCAGCTTCGCAGGCGTCCGCTGCCGAGAGCTGCATTTGGGCTCCAAAATACAATTAAATTATCGGAGAAATTGTCCGCGTCCTTGCCATCTGCCTTTCCAGGGAGAGCGAGGCATGTACATGCTTTTAATTGCAGATGGAGTTCAAACAAATAGGGCATTTGTTTACAAGCTGCTGCTTTCTTCTTTGGAGATCAGATTACATTTCCATGCCATTATGAAAACATGCTACTGTTTCGTCTCTTTCTTGGACTATTAAATGTGTTAAATAGTTTAATGAATTTGCGGATAATAGGGAGATAAATCAGGCCTAATTTAATAAGTGAAATATTAAATTTGTTGCCTAAAAAAAAAACAGATACAGAAAATGCTTCAAAAAAGTGCTTTCCCTGTGGTGGATGTGTTTGTGTGTGTTGCTTCCTCTCTGCTTTCACTAGGATTTTCTTATGGGGATAACCATGAGAAGCGTTTGCACTTGTTCGTTTCACACCGTGTCATTTATATATTTGTTTATCAAAGGGGTTTAATTCAGCTTTAAGCCTTATTTTTTGCAGAGGTCTTGGAAAAGTGCCCAACTACAGGCAGAATTCACAAGGTGGTAGAGCCCTTTCTTTTGCTCTTCACGTTGGCTTTAGCTTCTCTTGCTCTCACATTTTGGTTTGAGCCATTGCAGTGTTTTGATTTATGCTGTTCCTGTGTAATGGACTGTGCATTTCCCAGGCTTTCTGTGCTGAATAAGCAGTTGATTTGAGTTGTAACGTACAGGTAATACCCCCTTGGTAACCTGGGGGGTGATTCCCTTATATAATTATTATACATATTTCCCATGCTACAATGAATCTGGAAAAAAAATTATTTGTCCAGTATTTTATTTTATTTTATTTTATTTTATTTTATTTTATTTTATTTTATTTTATTTTATTTTATTTTATTTTATTTTATTTTCGTCCCGCGGCTCTCACTTGGCTTGCTGCGAGCGCTGCAGGAAGCCGAGCGGGGCCGTCGGGAGGTGCAGGAATGAGTTAACCGAGCTCCGCGCCGCGGTGTTTTGCTCCAAAGTCGTGTGCACCAAACTGACCTTTAATCTTGGAATATAAATCACTTTCCAGTCCTATTATTTGTAAAATCCTACAGACTTGCAAATGCACAAAAGAAGCCTTTGTCTCTTATTAATTTAATTTATAGCTTAAAGTTTCAAATCAGTGGCAAGCAAAACCTGATTTACTATTCACTTCAGGAATTGCCGTTCTGGAAAGCCTTGCATTTGCTAGACTGCCTAAAAATTGGGATATGTAATTAGGAGCTTCTGTAATTGTATATAATGTAATATAATTTGCTTATCTTTTTTGGTAGGTACTAAACATAAATGCTGGGAGGGTAACTTGATGTGAATTAGCTCTTTCCACCTCGCAAACTCGACAGATCCTTAAACCCACTGTTTTTTGTCTTGTTTTATTAACGTTGTGGCAGGATCAATATAGTGGAGAATTTGGCATTGCTGCCTTTCTTCTTCCTACCTTCATCTGTCATCGGTGCTGCTGTGAAAAACAGCCACTTCGATGAGAAAAGTTAAATAAAAACAACGCAGTTTTTCCCATCAACTTGAAATAAAGGAAAGTGCTACTTTTTAAATTTAATTTAAGCTATGGAATTCCTTGTGGAGACAGAAGTGCCCCCGGGGTTTCCCATCCCACGTTAGGAGTGTTCCCTCCTGCAGCCCGGACCTTCGTGTGGTGATTTCCAGGGGGGCGATTCCTGCACCCGTGCAATTTGGGTACAAAACGTGAGTTTTCCCTCTTCTGATCTGGCTGCTATCAATGCAAGAGATAAAGAGCTGAACTTTTTGCATGACCCCGTTGTCATATCGCGCTCTAGTTTGAAAGGTTGCACTGCACAAGGCATTTAATAAAAGCTTTTAGCTCCTGAGCAGCCTTACAGAAAAGCACAGGGTGTGAGTTGTTGTTCCTGCAAGCAGGATGGGAATATTTCTATTAAAAATGGCATTTATCGTTCTCATAGGTATGAATTCACTTATCTCTATTTTCCAGGGATCATATTCTTCCTTCTCGCTCTCAGCCTGCAGGTCTTGATGGCTAAAAGGGCTTTTATTGCCCCAGCATTAATCAAGACATTTGACAGGGCTGAACTGGATCCCGTCCAATTAGACTGAGACAATATTGAATTTCCAACTGTCATGTTGGATCCATTTTAAAGTAACACAAGATTGCGGGGCTCTGCAATCAATACTGGGGTTTAATAGCCCAAGCCGGCAGCACGTGCTCGGAGCTCCCGTGCGGATGCGGACGCCGGGGCCGGCGGAGCTGGACTTTCCGCAAGGACCTGGATCCAAAGCGGAGCAGCCGGGAATTTTCCCTTCCCGGAGCCGCGCTCTGACCTCTCCTTCCATAGGAAGCCGCTCACATCTGGTGTCCGTGGTGGGTTCCCGGTGCCCCCAGCTCCGAGCCCTTGGCCGCCCTGTTGAGCAGTGGCCACCACCCGTCCTTCACCCCCGGTCTCCTTAGGAGCGTTAATGTGTTTTAAACAACCACGGGTCATCCCTGTCCTTCCACACGGAGGACGTGGGTTTGCAGATAGCTCCAGGGCCTCACCGTGATCCTCATCTCGTTGATAAAATTCCCAGTCCTCTGTCTAAGGAGTAGGAATCGTTTCCTGTGCAGGAGGTGGCCAAGTGGGAGTTGGGAGCGGGAGCTCCTCCAGGCAGGAGTTGCAATAAACAGTTTGCAGGCAGCCCACAATGGGAATCTGTTTGAATGTGTTACCCTTGGCCTCCAGGCAAATAAGCGGAATATTTTAATTCAGGGAGTTAATTGCAATTTTAGGAGCCTTTCAATATCAAATTTGGCAGCTGATGTGAAACATTGTCCTGCGCGACCTGGGGCCAAACAGCCAGGAACCCCAGCACAGATGTTGGAGGCAAACAGGAGCAAGAACAGGCTGGGAATGGGGTTTGCTATTTATTGTGCTATTCATTAATGATTCTTTTTAGCGTTTCTGCTGCACTTGGAGTCAGTGCGAGTGGCCATGAGGAACAATTCCAGGATTGTGGAGCCCCGTGAGCAGATGATCCCGGTGCAGCGCGGGCAGCTCCGAGTCCCCTTCGGTTTGGACTTGCCTCGCTCCCGGGCTCTGTTGGTAGACGGAGCTGATGGACGTTTCACAGCCCTTTCCTCCGTTTGAGCATTGAACCTGAACTATCTCTGTGCACGAGGGACTGACAGGAGGGAGCAGGAGCCAAGGAAAACTGCACGGGCCTCTTTTCCTTGCCAAAAGAAGTGGAAGAATAATGTAGCATGTAGTTATCAAAGGGTAGCTCTCTCCCAGCCGGTCAAACCTGACTTTCCTAATTGAACTGTGGTTTTAGTACAGACAGGGCACCTCTGTTTTGCAGCTTACTGGGATTAGGGTTCACATGCGGGTCCCCTTCTGAATTCCTGTCCCCGTGGTCGCGTGCTGGCCTTGCTTTTGGGTGCTAACATTTGTGATGCTTCTTCCCACAGCTCTTGGCCCACGGGCTGCAGGGGTTGCTGGAGTGAGACCGAGGGTGCCTTGGTCCGGTCCTGGTCAATCCTGCTGCTTTTCTGGAAATCGGCGTGCACAAAGTTACCAAAAGGAGGTTCCGTGAATTCTTTAAACCACTAAGCTAAATTTCACCGTGGTGTGCGGGTTTGCGATGATCAGAATTTCTGTGAGAAGTTTAGTAAGAAACAGCTCCCCAAAGTTAGTGAAGTGCAGCTCCAAAGGCAGCTTTCCCTCCATTAGGGCTTTTCATTTTTGAAAGATTTTTGATGATTGGTGTCCCTCTGTGTAATTTCAATAATGCTGCTCCTGCTACATGTTTTCCCAGGCACTCGCTGGATCTAGCAGGGCTTTTTATAACTCCCTTCTGCAGTTTTCTGTGCCAAATCCACAGCAGTCGCCGCACGTGACCCGATTGCACTAACAGAAGATGCTCGTTAGCCAATTACCTCGGGGGGCTGCAAAGGCCAGCAGTAGTTAACTAATGTGGCCGTTAAATAAAAATAAAGCTCCTTAAATACCGGAGCTCTATGTTCTATCACTTCTGAAGTCTCTGCAGTCTGATGGGCATCAAACCCATCCTTCATCACTGCAATGAGCTGATGAAGCTCAGAGGCAGAGGGAGCTCCCAGGAGGGATGGAGCGAGGTCCTGCACAGCAGTGGAAATCATATGGGTCACATTATGCCATTAAATGCACATCTTCTGCAAACAGAAAGGGCTTTTGAGGGAGTTGTCCCACAAACGTTTCCTAGTTTGCAGGACAGAAGAGGCAGGTGAAAGACAAGGCCGATGCGAGGCGGTAAAAGACACCAGGGATTTTTTGTTGCTCAGGTAGAGGAGCTTCTGGAGGTTGGAGATAAGTGACGTGGGTGCTCAGGGATGCTCTGCATGGCCTGGTCCTCTTTGCTGTCCTCGCCTCTGCATCAGGCACTGCACCTTATTCCTGCTCCTAGCGAGGCCAGCGTTGGAGGAGCTCGTTGCAGAGCAGCAAAGAGCCGGCAAGAACGGGACGCAGCCGGCTCGCAGAGCACGGAGCGACCGGCTGGAGCCGCAGCATGGGAATTTATCCATGGATTTCCCGTTGCACTGTGCGCAGCCCGAGCTGCTTGGTGGGATTTGCCCCCAGCAGCTCTGGAACCCTCCCACCTGTCCCTCCGTGAGCCCTTTCCTGGGGCAAAACCACGGGCTTTGAGCAGTGTTGCCGGAGCCGCCGTCCAGCACAGTATGGGTTTAATTTGCTAGCTGAGATGGTCCTGCCCTCTCCTCCATTTCCAATGTTTCCCCTGTAAGAAATCTTATATGTCACCTAGACGGGAGCTGTTTGGGCTGGGATTATTTTTTTCTTTTTTTTTCCCCTTTTTTGTAGAGCGCTCCGGCATTTCTGCGTGTGTGCCGGGCGCTGGCAGGTTGGTTTACAGGGAGCGCCGGGGCTCCGTGCGGCCCCGCGCGGAACAAAGGCCGCTCTGTTGGCGCCGGGGCGAGCGCGCGGCGGGCGCCGAGCGGAGCGGAGCGGGCACAGGCAGCCCCCGGGATCCGGGACGCGCCGCGGGAGACGCCGGCTGCGCGCGGCCCTCGCCACGAGCTGGGCTGGGAATTCGCCACGTTTGGGCTTCGCTAGCCCTGTGCCTGTGGGATTCCATCCCTGCCGGGTGCCCCAGCTAAGGGGGAGTGCCCAAACTGGGGGGATTCGTCTTTCTTGCCGTTGGGTGCTGCCTCTTAACAGGTCTCCGTGCAGCGAGGTTTCCCTTTCCCTGCCTTCTCCTGGAAGGTCCCCAGAGTCCTCTAATTGCTGCTTCTTTTTGTACCGGAGCCTCTCGGGCTGCAGCGGGACCATCCAGCCCAGCCTCGTGTTTTGGGGACGGGAGCCCTGCTTTGGGGTCCCCAGAAATGCAGGACACAACATCCTGCTTTTCTGACATAACGGAGATGTGTCCGTCCGGGCTCTCCGTGCAGCTCCGTGCCGCGAGCCTGCGCACAGTAGCAGCCCCTGGCCTCTTTTCCAGGCTTTTTCACACCGGGAGAAACAAACCCCCGTGGACCCTTAATAGGTGTTTTCATATTTGGTTTAAGCCGGCTGCACGACACGCTGTTTTTATGGGAATTGCCTGCGTGCTGCAGAGCTGGGTTAGGGCTGCTGCGGGATGCACTGGCTCCCTCCAGCCCTTCCTGCAGCTGCAGAGCTGCCCAGTCCTTGCTCTGCCGCCCACCCGCTGCCATGGGGCACCCCAGCCGTGGGCATCGCACCCCTTTCACTGCCGCTTTTCCTGCTCTCAGAGGCCTCGGGCGCCCTTCCGAGGTTCATCTCCACCACGAGCAGCAACCACATTCCCTTCTCCTTGGAAGCCACCTGGAAAAATGCCCCGAGGTGCAGGCTGGGCTGCAATGGGAGATCTGCCCAGCAAAGCGGGGAAAAGACATTGGTGAATGTCCTCGGTGCTCTGCAGGTCTCTGCTCTGCACGTTGGCTGGTGCAACCACGTCCATGCTGGAGACCATGCGGTTCGTGCCAAAAAGGTGACATGCAGGAGCTGTGTAAATGTTGGATGTGTAGCCCAAATTTGCTCCATCCTGTTGATAAACGTCTTGCGAGGCGCTGCCCCCAGCCCGTAGCGTCCTCGCGGGTTTTCAGGGGCTTTGTGGCTTGTGTGGAGCCTCATCCTGGGCTCGCTGCTTCTTCCTTGCAGCCCATTTAGAAACCCCGCTTCAGGATTCGGTTTTACCTGCTGAAAGAATTTATTATAAAATATATTGGGAGCTTTGTCTTGTTTCGTTCACAGATTTCACGGGATAAATTGTATCCACGTTACGGGACCGTGACTGGATGTATATGACACCAGCTGTTTTCGATAAGCGATAAAAAGGCCCGTCTCAAGTAAATTAAACACAATTTTACGAAACAATTACATATCGGACGTTTTATTCCCTTCCCTTGGAGCTTGAATGTGATTCTGTTGCTCCAGATTTAGCAGAGACTGAGTGCTCCATCTCGCCCTGGTGCAGCCGGCGCAGCTCGCGGGGCTGCGGCTGCACGGGGCGCGCTGGGCTCCAGGCGGGAGCAGCTCGTGGTGACTTTGGGTCCCCTCTGCGCCCAGCGGCCCGAGCCCCGGGCATGGCCGGCCGCAGCCTTTGGAGTTTCCTCGGGAATGTGTTTCGCGTTTGGTGTGTGCCAGGGACCGTCCTCCCTTGCAACTCCCCATTTAAGGCAGTCCATGGGCAGAAAGGCGGCTCGACCAGCACACCCCGCGTCGCTCATCTTCAAAGACACCAGTTTGGGGGCTGCAGAGGGAGCGGTTTATTCCACAAGGACCCAAGACTTCTCCTTAGGCAACGAGAGCGATTTCAACCTGCGGGTGCAGCTCGGAGCCGCGCGGTCGTCGCTTGAGCATCTCATCTGCTGGGGACGAGCGGCCGCAGGGCACGGGGCGCCTGGAGGCGGCGGCCCCGGAGCAGCGATTCCCGAGGGATGTGGGGATCCGGGGATCCCGCAGCACGGCGGCCGCTCGGGGGCTTTGGCCGCATTCGCATCCCGCGAATCCCACGGTCCCCAGTTCCCCACTGACCCATTCGCAGGCGGCTCTGCAGCGCGTTGCCTTTTGTGTCTTGTGTTGTTCTAATGTGGTTGTTAGTGTGTAAATGTGTCCATATTGTGGCATAGAAACAACTGTGTTTTCCCTGTGCAGTTTTGGTTTTTTTACAAAAAGCAACACGGCGTTGCTCATTCCTGTTTCTTGTCTGGCCATGCTGCCTCTCCAGCACCTGCACCACAAAGGCAGAAAATTAAGCCCCGCTTTAGAATGCCAGGGGAGACGGTCTGTCTTTAAAGTCGGGTATCGCAGCCAGGGAGTCGCCTGGGGATGGATCCGTCGGAGGTGGACGCAGGACGCGGGGGATAGAGGCCATCAGCAAAGCCACGGGAAGCTGCCCGAGCTGCCACGCTCCTTAGCTGCTCCTGCTCTATGTAGAAAAGAAAATGAAGGAAAAGAAAGAAGGAAAAAAGGCTACAAATAAAGCAGTGTCACGAGACCTGCTGGCAGTTGAGGGTCCCGAATTCATTGGCCGTGGCACATGCTCTGCCCTGCGTTCCCCGCACGCTGAAGGCAAAAATATCGCGCTGCATTTGCTCTAGACTTGCCTTTTGTAGCCAGTTACTAACTGCATTTGTTGCAGTGCATTTTTACTGTGCATTTTTACTCCTTGTTCGTTAACAGATCCATTGCTGCTGAGCTGGATGTCACCCGTATTGTGATTTTCAACCCTTTTCTGTTCTGCCCCTTCTCCAGGCAGGGCATGAGTAGCAAAGTCTGCTGGCAAGAGACAAAAATATAGGAGGTGAAAATATATATATTTTATGTCATTTGTATTATCGCTTAGAATATGATTTTGAATCAGAATTTTGGATCAGAAAATGCATAACGGGCACTGCGAGCAGCCGGGGCTCATTACGCTCCGCAGTCACTGGGATCCCTGCGTTTCTGCGGGAGCAGCCGGAGCCATTCCCGTTGGAAGCCCGGACGCCCCAGGCCCGGCCTGGCATCACAGACATATTTCACAGCACGGTAATGAGCCTGAATTTCAGGTATGCGCCCGCGTGCCCGGCGCTGCGCACCACGGCTGCGGCACGGTGTTTACTCAAGGAAATTAAAGCCAGCAATGCGCATGCTGGGGTTTTTTATTTGTGTGGGGTTTTTTTTGTTTTGCTTTTTCGTGCGTGCCTTCTCGTGTTTTCTTATTTTTATTTTTGGTTAAGCCCCACGACACCCTCCCCGGCTGTTAAAGGTTGTGCATGGCTGCTTTTAGTGGCTGGATTAGAAGAGGCGACGTTTGCTGCCACGTCCCAAATCATTCCCGGCAATCATCGGGGAGACATTTCTGCCCCGGGAGCCGGCCCTGCCTTGTCCCGCTTTTAATTGCGAGGCCTGGGTGTGTGCGAGCTGTTTCCCGGCGTAATTGGATGAGGGTCACTGGCTGCCCTTAGATATATGGGCACACTAAGCAGAGAATAATTTCGACCAAGGTTGAAGTTGCCAGTAAAAGCTGTAAAAGTTAATTTTATAGGGGTTTGTACAAAATATCAGCGAGCGGCTCTGGAGTTACGGTTTATTTGCTTTGTCTAGTGACATTTTTATTATGTTTTATGATTATTATTTGTGTTTTCCCTGCACTTTTGGGCAGAAGGGAAGAGGGAGCTGGGCGCATGGCCTGATTAGCGGGCAGATGGATTGACCCAAGGAAGGGAATTCATGAACCGACACGAGCTGCCTTGCTTGAAGGCAGGGCTGAAAATGAATCAGGATTCAGTCCAGGCTCATGATTTACCTATTTTACCTCTGCATTCTGCTGCTGTATTTCCAACAGGCAGCAAAACTCTTCTAAAGTGCAGAAGATAATATTTGCATTACAATATGCAACTCCTCCTTTAATCCGTACCTAATAACATAAGGTTTTGCAGTTCCTACTGGGATTAATAGATGTGGCCAAAACCCAGCGTTGCCAGGCTTGATCGTTTCCATTTCTGCAGCTATTCTCATGTCAGGTGAAACGCTTCATACTTGGGTTTTTGCCAGGCGTGCCCGTTTTTGCCTTGAAGCCCCAGCGCAGCCTGTTGTCGAGCGCTGCTTCTGATTTTAAAGGATTTGGCGAGGGTCTAATCCTGTGTGTGCGTGTGCTGGTTGCCCTCCAGTATAAAAGAACCCCCCCCAAAACCTTGCTGCAATCTGAGCTCGTGAAAACAAGCCGAACAGCTGGCAATTAAACAGCGCTAAAGTTTTGCTAAGCGCTGGAGTAAGTTTTGCAGCGTGCCCAGCGTCTGCTTGGCTTCATCCTGCGCAGCGCGAGCAGCAGCCCTGCCGGGAACGGGCTCTGGTACCGCCCCGAAACCCACGGCATAAAACATTATAGCCCTTGGAAAGGAGTGATCACTCTGGAAAGAGCCCGTGGAAGGGGCGAACGCCGTGGAAGGTGCCCGTTGAAGGGCAGCGAGGACGCGGCGCCGTCGGCCCGCGCACAGTCGTGCCCTTGTGCGCGCGCCCAAGGCTGCGCCCGGCCCCGCAGCGCGCCCTGGCCAGCGGCAGCGCTCCGCTCGCTCGCTCGCTCAAAATAATTTTCTGTGGTCCCGGAGAATCCCCTGAGCTTTGCAGTTTAAATAGAAGCCAGACCTCAAATGAGAGCTTTGTAACGCTGGAGCAGCCCACGGTGGCGGTTGCTTCACGCAGCACGGCCCTTTTTTCCGAAAGCAAACAGCATGGTCGCGCTCCCGGGGGAAGGTTTGGGGCTCTTAAATGGCCTGATAGACGTTTTGGTGCCTGCTTTTGGTCACCTTTATTTTTTCTCCTTGCAGAGTGAGAAGTTTGGTCCCGGAGGGGCTGCTGGTGGAACGGGGCTCGCGCTTGCCCTGTTCCCAGTGCAGATTGTAGTGTTTGGCAGTGAGGTTTGGCACCACTGTCCCACAAACCTGGCCGGGGAGGGTATTGAGCAAGGATTTGGAGCACAGGCCGGGAGGGAATCGTTCACAATAGTCCTGTGATGGGAAGAGCATCCTCCGTTTGCGATGGTGTCCGGGTGAGCCACGCTTGCCCCAGGCGGCCGGCGCGACGCGTGGGGCTGTAGCCCGGCAGCCTGGGCTCGGGAAGGTCCCTCAGAAATGCTCCGGGTCGGTTTAGTCACCACCTCGTAACTGATGCGTCGTCAGCAGAAAGGCAGCGGTGGGAACGGCAGCAGAGGCAGCCCCTGGGGTCCCCAGGGCTGCGCAGGGGTGAGCTCCCGCGGTGCCGTCCCAGCCTGGTGCACACAGACGTGCCCGGCAGCAGCGGGGCCACGGGAGCAGCACGTGCGCGGCCGCCTTCGCCTTCCTGCTCCTCGTCACTCCCTGAAATCCCAGCTCCCCAGCCCCAGCAAGAGCCCTGCGAATCCCACTCATTTTTCACTAACATACAGGTCAGGAGACCATGGGCTTGGCCCTCAGACCTTGATATGGAGACCAGCGTGGTCTGTCTCCTGTAACATTTGATGACTCCATCTATCCATGGGTGAGAAACTGCTTATTTTGCCTCTTCTGGTTTATCTGATGTTTAGCAGTTTCACAGCTCCAGTTCCTGGCCTCAGGAAAAGGGTCTTGATTTCCCTCATCCAGCTGGGTGACTTGTGAGCCCTGAAGCTGCTCCTCCCAGTGAAGCAGGTCGGATCAGCGTGGGGTGCTCATGTTTAGGAGGGTGCCTGTCCTCAATCTTACTTATTTATGTTGCTTTTACATTCCCTGGTGTAGGTTGCTCCGAGGAGCTGGGTCTGGGCCCTGGAGGAAGCAGCTGAGTTGCAATATGGGACATCTACGTAAGAGCCGGGTTTGGGTTTGGACATGTGTTATCAGTTATTAAAAGCAGAATTCCACATCTTAAGTAACAAAACTGCGATGTATGAACCCCATCCCCACTGTGCTGGGGACAGGGCATGCGGCTTTGCACTGTGTGGTCTCGCTGCGCCGGGTTCGTGCGTTTCATTCCCTACAGTGGGACACACAGGTATTCCCGGCACATCCTCAGCGTGGATTTAGGGACACTTCTGCTTCGCCCCCTTGGTCTGCTGAACGTGGGGGAGATGTTATTGATGCGGCAGCGAGTCTGCAGCTCCTGCCAAATTCACCCAAGGTGCAGCAGCAAAGTCCCGACCAAACCTCTTGAAAAGGAAAAGGAAAATAGTGGTTTTAATTATTATAAATGGGAAAAATATTTGCATCATTGAAAACATCTGCATCCAGCCACGACTGCCTTACCAAGTAAAATGCTAATTGCTTGTGACTGAAGCAACAAAACGTTTGCTCAGATACGCCGTGCGTTTCGGTGACACCGCTAATTAAGTCCTTTGTTCCCTTTAGACAGTTACGTCTGAACAGCTGCAGAGTTGCAGGAGCTCTAATTTAGCAATTATTTCCTACCTGCTTCGAGGTGGCACGTGGCTGTGAGGAGCAATAGCTGGGGCTGGTGTGAGTTGGTCGAGCTGCTGTGTCCGGTTAGAGCGTTTGCAGCACGGGGAGTGTAGATTTATCCTTAGTTTTTAGTGGAATCCACTTTCCACAACCACACATCGATGATCTGGAAGCATGAGCATTTATTCCCATGGAATAACGTGTCCAAGGTTTCCCAGGAGGGAGGGCAGTGACGGGCTGGGATGCCCTTTGCAGAAGCGTCTCGTGGCCAGAGCGGACCTATGCCCATGAGCTCTCCAGTTAAAATTATTGGTTTTATCTTGGAAATTTTCCGCACTTTTCTTGTCACGCCTGGAGTTGAAGGGCGAGGAAGCGTCAGTGTCCTGAGCCGTAGGAGAAGCAAACTCCTGCTCGCCTCCTTTGCACCGCCGGGATGCGAGCGCTTCCCGAGCCTCTGGAGCTCCGGGCTCGCTGCCGTGCGGGGAGCCGATCCCGGCCGGACGCCGGGGCTCCCGCGCTGCCCTTGGCCGGGGCTGTCACGGCTGTGATGGATGCAGCTGGGAAGGTAAATATCCCTCTCCAGGCCTTGCACCCGCTGCCTTGGGTTTGACCGATTTGGGCAGTTAGTTGATATTTCCACCCTGCTGCAGACCCGCGCTGGTTGTTTCTATTAGAAGTTCCTTTAACCTCCCAGATCTGCTCCTGCTAAGCGGCTGCTTCGGCTCATCCGGGCATCAGCGCAGCCAATTCCTCTGGCTTTGCCTGCAGCGTAAGGAAACAAATAATCCACATGCAGGATGTGCAGCTCAGTCCTGCTTGTTTCGGTGATAGACTGAGCCTAAGGCCTGGCCTTTTTGCCCCCAAGTGCCCTGCCAGGTTGCCTGCCCTGCATCCCAGGCTGCAATCACACAGATTCCACCAGGAGCTCGGGATGACGCGGATGAGCATCGGAGCCCGTGGAGCCGGCAGTGCTCCCAAAGCAGAACGGCTCCTCGCGCCCGACACCAGTTCTGCTGCCGCTGCCTCTTCCTTCAGCTCCCCGTGGGCAAAGGGAGCTCCCGAAATCTTGTTTCATCCCAGTGCTCCCCACAAACAAGCTAATACCTGCCCAGCACCCGGAGCTGCTTGGAATTAGATTAAAACTTTTCATCGGCTCTTCCTAATAGAGCCAGATAAAGCAGCCTAATGGTCATGTGTTGAGTTATTGAAGGCAAGTTGGGGTAATACGTGGTCACCTTTAACCCCCGCTTCCTCGGACCTCCTGCCTCGCGATTCTCTGTCTGTGGTGGAAACCACGGTCCAGTTCATAAATTATTATGTAGTTCCACGAAGCTTAATGCGGCGCAGGTTTCACGGTGTTTCATTTAGTGCTGGAAGCTAATTCGGGCTGTAAAGTGCCGGCCTCGCCGGGATTAACCCCTTCCCTGGCAGCCCGAGCCGGGCCAGGCTGGGAATTGCAGCTTTTTTATCGCAGGTTCCCCCTGAATCTGAAAAATCCCCTGGGTAACAAGTAGCAGGGAGATTGCATCTAAAAGCAAGACTAAAAAAATGAAGAATTGAAAGAAATGTCTTCAGATTGAGACCGCTGTAGTGATTTGCACCCCAAAGTGACAGCTAGTGGGTGTTCTACAAGGGGTGCTAGAAATTGCACTGCGCTGTCAGGCCGCATACATCAGCTGCCTGTGGTTTTTTAGCCAAATAGCAGGCAATGGAGGAAGATACGGGGACACTGCGGGCCAGGGTCCGCACCGGAGCATGGAGTCTGCAAGGGGCAGCTGATCCTGTGCGGAAACACCGGCACCCAGAACCCGGCCCGGGCCAGCGCCCGCCACGCAGAGCTCTGCATTTGGGTGCAGTTTGGGTAATTTCCCTCTAAATTAAGCTCTTACCCTGTACGGGATGCAGGAATGCAGGGATGTGGGGCTGGGAGGGGCTGGGATGCAGGGCTGCTGGGATGCGGGAATGCAGGGATGCAGGGCTGGGGGAGGCTGGGATGCAGGGCCATCGGATCCAGAGATGTGGAGATGTCAGCTGTGGGGATGCCAAGGTGCCAGGGCCATGGGGATGCGGGGATGCAAAGCTGTGGGGATGCCAGGATGCAGAGGAGCATGCAGGGATTTGCGGATGCGCGACCATGGGGATGCAGGGATGCCAGGATGTGGGGATTTGGGGATGCCAGGATGCCGGGATTTGGGGATGCTGGGATGCAGTGCTGCCCTCTGGGGGAACCCAGCCCTGGGCAGTTTTTCCTGAATTCCTTTCTCTAATCCCTCGCATTCACGGGCTGTGCCCGTGGTGGGAGCACGCTGCTGATGGGCAGCGTCGGCGAGGACGGGACGCGGCTGCGCCAGCTCCGCACGGAGCAGCAAAGCCCGGCGCCCGCGGGACGTGCAGGCTGCCCTGGCAGCAGCGCGCCTTCCCCTGGGGTGTTCGCGCCAGGCTGCTTGGCAGGCTGCTGCCTTTGGGCTTTGGCACTGCCGTTTTCTGCTGAGAAGAGGGGGTGAGATTCAGATAGTGCTGCCGCCGTCTCCGGCAGACTCGCCCGCTGGCGCTCCCGGCGTTCCCTGCTTTTGGAAAAAGTTATTGCTTCGTTACTGCTGCAGGGCTGGACGGTGTCCAGGAGGTAGGAGATTTGCACCAGAGGAACTGCAATGATCTGTGTGTGCTCCCAGGCCAGCTGGCCTTGGGACACCCCAAGCTTTTATGGGCCCTGGTTCCTCTTCCAAGCATGGCCCTCGCCCTGCTCTCGTGCTTCAGCCCGTGTGGGCAAAGCCCCAGCAGGTAACGTGGGCCACCTCGCACCCGCGCAGCTCTGGTGCCCTCTGATCCCGCCCAAGGGCAGCACAGACCCTGCTCAAACCACGTGTGGATCTCATAGGGTCTCTTTAAGTGGATGGAGGTAAGAGGCTTGTTAGTGCTGAGGACAGTCCAGGCAAAACCGGACTTAAAAGTTGCCCAGGCACACCTCGAATGCACCGAGCTGCTGCTGTGGGCGAGAAGCTTCTTTTTTAAATATTTCATGCAAGGCGCAACGTCTCGGAGGTGTTTTCTGTGGCAAGCTAAAGGTGTGATTGAGTAACAGCAGAGAGCTGGGGGTTATTCGGGGCGAGCTTGCCTCCCTGCAGAGCGGCCAGGGAGCTGAGGTGAAGCCGGGCTGCCCTGCCCGGCGCGGCCCACGGCACGTGCGCCGCTCGGGGCGTTAGCCCCGCTTGCCGTACGCACATTCTGGGCAGTGCACTGGGTGTGTGTCCAGCAACAGCAATTGCACTGCAGTTTCCAAAGCCCTTGCACCAGGAGACCTTGCTGAAAAATGGCATTTCAGAAAAAAAAAAAAAAAAAAAAAAAAATATTTTTTTTGTGTTTTAA
>JAVCKT010002877.1:12321-24173 GCA_032273925.1 Rhynchotus rufescens | reverse complement strand
CCCTTGACCTGCTGGCAACACTCCTCCTGATGCAGGCCAGGATCCCGTTGGCCTTCTTGGCCACGAGGGCACTGCTGTCTCATGGTTAACTTAGTGTCAACCAGGACTCCCAGGTCCCTCTCCGTGGAGGTGCTCTCCAGCAGGATCCAGTATGACTGGATCCAATCCTAATTCCAGATCTGGTCAACAGTTTTTGACTAAAGAATTCTGTGCACAGCTATGTCAGTAAAGTTTACAAGTTCAGAAAGCCTGCTATAGTCCCTTACCATAGATCTGTTGCAACAAGGATTTCTTAACCCCAAGGAATTTTCTTGAAACATGTCCCTGCTCAAGGGGAGATCCTGGCATACAGTCCACTGCAATGCAAGGAGAGCTCAGTGGGCTCTCAGGCTGTCCTACTATTTATGGGATAAGATGATTGACTTGATTGACTCTCTTTTTTAAATTTATTTATTTATTTATTTTATTTCAGCCAAATTTTGACTGGTGTATGCTCAGTTAGCCCTTATCTCCTCATCAGAATGCAGCCATCAGGACTGTTATTGATGATTATTGCCTGAATGGGGGAATAGCTCAGGTAGGCAACCATCAGGATCAGGTAAGAGCACTACTGCTTAACACATGAACAGAGCGGGGCCAAAGCTACCCGAAAAGTCAAGTTGGGCTGGGGAAGGAGCACACTTGTCATGATTAGCTGGGAAAGTCAGTATGGTCAAGGTGCACAGTACTAATATTTGCTATTACGGAGCCCAAATATTCATTATGGCTATCTTTCTTTCTTCCCTGTAACAAAGTAACGTTGAAATGAACGTAGCTAGGCTCTTTGGGGCGTGAGTCCATATAGTCATGTTGTATAAAGGAAATCAGATCTAGAATTAGAATCAGATCTAATTCTATCCTGACTTGCAGTCTTATCTGACTCAGCTAGGCTTTTATCTCACATTGATTCTAATCTAATAGGTTTTGCAGATGAAGGAATGACCCCATTTAGCTTCAGGTTGCCCTGTTTTGGGATCACAGACATGGAAAGACACAACTTCCAGTATTTCTGCATCACTCAGACCTCAAAACATGTACAGACCCCACAAGAGGTCTGTAAGCACAAACAGTTAATTCCTATTTTTTTTCATTAAAAATGCCTCTAATAACACTGACTGCAGTTGTTAACTAAGGTTCTGAGTAGTGTGAACAAGCAGTGTTGTCAGTCTGCTCTAGATATATGCTAACACTCCATGGGCCAGACTGCAGTAACCTTACCCACCCTTTGAGGTCACCACTTCTGCACATGCTCTTCATCCACTGGAGCTTACTGTGGAGTAAGCTCCACAGGTAATGCCAGAGTGTATCGCAGCCTGTGTGTACCACTGTGAGGTCAAGCCTTTTCCCAGAATTTAGCTTTCTGGGTAGCTCTATGAATAATGATACATTTCACTACTGCATTCCTTTGACCCTGTCATTATCCCTTTCCCTGTCCTCTAAGCATGAATGGATAAAACTAAGAAGCTTTACACAGGATTTTAATAGCTGGTTGTAAGCTGAAAAACCCTGCCTGCCTGTCTCTTAAGGATCAATGTATTTTACCTTACTATACTTACTGCAATGTATCTTACCTTACTATAAGTATATAATACTTACTTATGGGGAGTATGTACAACTGTGTGCTAATTTGTTTTGCATTTGACTTTTTTCCTTGAACTGTCTTCTGTCAGACACCACTTTGTGTACCTTCTAGTTTCTAATTTTACTTTCGAGGTTTCTCAGGCTCACATTGTGTATTTTCTTTTGATGTAAGGAATAAAAATAAGATATTAGTGGAATAGTGTTTTTAGTTTATTAATATGTATGATGCTCTTTTTACCTTTCTTTTTCCATTCTTTGAAATTTACTTTTGTGGCTATTTTTTGCCAGGCAATAGAAAGGGATGGCATGGTTACTAAATCTTTAGAGTAGGAACAAAGAATAGGAGAGAATGTTAATGTGCAAAATTCAAGTATAGAGTCACAAAATCCGAAAGAGCAAAAATAAATAACATAGGGAAAGCTATTAAATGTCTGTTGATCCTTGCTAGTGCTATTGGAATAAAACGTGAAACATGTAAGGAAACTTGAGAAACTGAACTATGAAAGATGTAACTAAATAGCTGTTAGAGGAAAATAGCTTGTAATTTTGAGACTCGAAAAGGCTACAGAATGAGGCATTATGAAATGGAGAACATAATATGAGATGCAGTTTTTCTCCTAGGAGAAAATAAAGATTAAGGAACGGACATAAGTAAGATCAGGGAAGCGCAGTGAATCTGACTCATCAATAGAAGGATTATGGGGCTAACAGGTAGACTTCATTTCCTGTGACAGGGGATAGAACACAATATAAAATAATGTATTTTGAGCTGAGTGAGATATATTACCAGGACAGTAAAATTAAGGCTATGATCTTAACCTTACTTGCAGTGACCAAAAAAATGTTGAAAGCATTTTATTCTGTAAAAAATGATGGGTGTAAAGCAGGAAACAAAGCTTGAGAATAACATATTAGAATTACACACATTGAAACAGATCCATTAGATGAAAAGAGCAAAACATTACACAATCTGTACTGGATTTGCAAGTTGAAGCATAGATTAATTCATGCCAAATAAATAAAACTTCAGTGCGTTTGGGAATCACCCACAGCATGGCTGTATTCCTATACCAAAAAGTAAAAATCAGTAAAGAACTAATTTCAGAAAAATTCAGAAAATCACATGGCATGGGAAACAGTTTATAGTCTGAGGTGTCCTGTCAATAAACATGATAAAAAACTGATGCCATCTAAATAATAAGCTTCTGTTAATACTACACTTCTACTACAAATATTAAAATCAAGCACTTGATATCTAGCCATGTTGCTAATTACTCTTGTTAATATAAACTACTAGTATTAAGAAAGATTGACCTAGATCATAATCAAAAACATCATTGATCTAAGAGGACAGAATAGGAGTATTTATAGAGAGTGCGGTCTAATTTCAAAGAACAATATAGAAGAAAAGAAATAACGAACTTAGTTACAGAGTTAACTGTAAAAGAATAGGAAGACTCTGTTGAACTCATTTGCATGTTCCTATTTATACCTTTGCTGTGTATCTGGGCATAGTGGAAATGATGATTGCTAATATTAGGGATAAATCTAAATGTACCGTGTGGTACTCTCTGCCAGGATGTGAACTGGCATTTCTTATGACTGTCTCATCATAGGTAATATAAATTTTGAAATGTATAATGAAAATGGTATAAATATAAGTCATAAAAAGCATGAACACCAATGAAAGTTATCAACTGACAGTTATTAGCATAGACAGGATCTTGAGATACTTAATGCTAAATGGCAACTCTAAGGAAAAGAGATACTAAAAGAGCTATAAACATAGCCCCGCAAATGTACTGCCCAAATTTCATTTCTTCCCTTTCATCCTTCCTTCCCTGGAAGATTTACACTTTGCCATTGTAAGTGGTCTTTCATGCCATGTGTATAAAGATAGGGAATTAACATGGGAGACTTGATCAGTCTTCCCAAAATACCTTGCAAAGTCCTATCCTTCTTCCTCCTCCCCTCTGCTGGAGATTACTGCTATCCAAGGAGGGAAAATAGAAAGAGGTATAAGCTTGTGCCTTAGCCATAGACTGCATGGTCTGTAATCTATCTTAAAACTATCTCTTTCTGCTATTTTTGGTAAGTTGTTGGATGTTGTATAGGGGCATGTGAGGCAAGAGCATGAAATCTTTACGGCTGACTACTGTAGAGAGAATAATTTTTGAGAGAAAGGGCCAGAAGACAGCTCAGGTTTCATGAGTGCTTTTCTGTCTACAGCTCTGTACAATATGCTGGAGCAGTCATTGTCATCCACACTTTCTTGGTGATCAAAATGGCTTGGAAAGCAATATAAGCTATTAAAGGGTGATATTCAATGCTTATGACATCTATTAATTTGCAAAACAAATGATGTACTTCTTACAGCTTTGCATCACTTCATTTATCAGCTGAATGGTAAAAGTTTGTGTCAATTCTACTATGGTAAAATGGTAAATCAAATTTTTACCTATACTCGAACAAACAAGACTGCAGTTGTCCTTGCCTGTAGTGACAAAGTCATTGCCTTGAGCTTACATCTATCATTACCATCAGTTAATTAGAATGAAGAAAAACTTAAAATGCCCTCATTCTAATTTATCATTCATGATGTCTTCCTCTATTAACACAACTGTCAATCATTTCAGTCCTTCAAAAATATTTTTTAAAAAATGTATTATAAATCTATTTTCCATGAGGACCAACAACAGGAGGTATAAATGCCCTTTTATGTTTTGAAATTTCAGCTTTATCTCAAAATCACTTTCTCATGCTCCTTCTAATCTTATCTGTGTTATAGAAATAATGTGATCTTCCTCTTTAAATGGCACTTCTTTACCACCTTAATTATAGATATTCCTAAAAAATTCTGTCAAATTCAGTAGAAAAGTGTAACAATACTTTAACTTAAACAATGATCTTTAAAGTATGTTAGTAAAACACCTAGGTTATTTAACACAATGAAGTAATACTGATATTTGCATAAATAAGCAGAATTAAAAATTTTTACACCTGAAGTTTAGAAATCATGACTTTGGGTCGGTGAAATCTAAAGAAGTAAAGCACGAAGTTACTCCAGTCACAAGAGAACACAGCAGACATGTAATGTTCTCTTTTCTTTTTTTTTACTGCCTTTGATTTATAATGGATAAATATTTGCTTACTCATGGGAAGTAAAAGAGGTCTGCTAAAAGAATAGCATGCGATAACAAACTATTGGAGAGTGAAACAGCAACCAGCTGTGGAAATGCTAATGCCTGAGAAGAGGCAGCTACCATACAAAATTAATTCTCTTTCTACACAGCCCAGAAATGATCTCTGGAAATTATAACTTGTGTGTAAACTATGGGCATTCACACATACACATAACATTGAGCAAACAAGACACCTGCTTATAAATGCCAAATCATCCTACTGTAGCCTTAGTGTTTTATAAATAAATACTTGATTATAATTCTGGAGTGAATTTCTGAGAGCTGAGCACTAGCTAGTTGCTTTAAATAACCTTTATCTTCTATTGGTAGTATTCCAAAAATGAAATATGCCAGATATTAATGTCAAACACACCACTTCAACAGGAACCCATCTTACCATAAAATCCATCATAAAAAAATGGTTTTTTTTTAATATTTTGTTTCTGTGTAAGTAGTATGGAATAACTGTGTATTGCAATAGAAGTATTATAGCAATGACAGTATATAAAGAAAGCAAGAGTTTTATAAAGTGGCAGCAGTATCCTTTATTAGACCCTTGACTGTAGCTGGAAGAAAAAAGAGACAAAGTTTCAGGCACATAAAGTCTTCTTCAGGTCAGATATAGAAGCAACATACTTCAAAATGAGTACAAGCTGGGAATAATTACTGTCAGTTTAACCTAGTTATTTAACTAATAACGAAATACAAGGGAAAAAATACATGTTTGGCACCTATGAAACATAGGGTCACAGCAGCAAAGGGAAGAAAGGGTGTCTGGAACCTTGTGTGACAGAGAAACACAGAGCAAGAATTCTTTTATGCCGTGAAACCAGGATTTCTATTAAATCCCTTATTTTTAGTATATAGTAGAATAAAGGACTGCAGTTCCCAGGATCTCATTATAAAGTTGAAGTTGTTTTGAGTTTACTGCTTTTCCTTGAAGATCAAGACAGAGAGGTCAGACATGGTATGGTGGTTTGGTGGAAAGAGTTTCCTTATGATCACTCAGGACCTTTATTGTCTTTATTCTGCTTTGTAGGAGCTGTTTGATTTCATCCACAAAAGACATTTGATGCATTAGATAAAGTATCTCTAATTGGGACCACAGAGCTTCTGATGGTTCTTTTGAGGGCTAGGGTGGACACTACAGTGGGACTAGATATGTGTTGAAATAAACTAAGAGAGATAATTTTACCTTCTCTTTTGCAACCTGCTGGTATGAAGTTCAAAATGACTTTCACAAATTACTCAAGTCCAAAACCTGTCACAATCAGTAGAACTTCACTCCTTATGTATTTCTGCAAATAGGGATGACAAGCTTTGAACATCTGTTTTCATTTAATTTATATGGTAGTTTGCTTCTTGTACAATGTTCTGTATTCAGACTTCAGCATTTTCTCCATTTTTTTTTATATAACATTAAATTTCAAGGAAATACTTAATATTTATTGAGCAGTAAACCAAAAGGAGACTGGATTATCATCACTGATGTTAAGGTATTTTTATAAAGGGAGTAATTCTTCGTCAGGAATGCTATAGCCAGCACTTTTCTCAAAAGATCAATTAGGATAAAAAATATTGTAATTCTGCATTTACAAATACTAAAATAAAAAAGGCTTGCTGCACAAGAACTTTCTGATTTTTGTGCTAAGCCAAATAAATGCCATTTTCTTTTAGCATCATATTTCATGGTGAATATTAAGTAGCTGTAACAATACTTGAGAGTAAATAACATAACTGTGTGTGAAGAGTTATTTAAATGCAGCATAACATCTAGTAAATGTGAGAAAGCACAGAAACACAGTATTTCCTAAAAATATATATTATCTAATCATATTGGCCTAGCAGTTAAATCAATATAGCAATTGAACTCCTTTTCAAGAGAACAGAATCACAGAATAGTTAAGGTTGGAAGGGACCTCTAGAGATCATCTAGTCCAACCCCCCTGCTCAAGCAGGGACACTTAGAGCATGTAAACTAAAGAGGAGACCTAAAAAAAGCAGTGTTGCAAAGAAGAATTTGGAGAGATTTTTTTGATAGGCAAATCCACTCTGTTGCAAAAGAGAAGACAGTATGATCCAGGAAGTCTTGTACTAAACATTCATTACTGTTTTTTTTTCTTTAAGTAAACATGATAGCTGAGATTGATCTTGGTGAAAGATAAATATCTACATCTGATATTGTTAACCAGTTCCGTTTTATATTCAATGGACAGAAAAGGGTGTTTTCATAGTGAGATTCCTTTGAGCTACGTTAGCTGTCTATTGTAGGACAAGATAAATTGTGCCTTAAAAGTGCCCATTTTTCCTCTGAATATGAAGGTAGGATAGGTTGAATAGCTCAGCTGAAGAGGTATACTATATCTGTATACTCTTACATGAACTATACAGACCTATAGAGTTTATCTTTTTGGCCAAGAATTAGGTTCTGTATTTCCATCTCTGGCAAAACTTGTAAAGAAAAATGTCAGACTTAGAAACAAGTATGGGAAAGAATATGGATTCAAAGACTTCTCACTTTATTGATTTTCTTTATCTGAGTTTTCCCTCTAATGAAAGTACAGAAGCATCTTCCAGAGGAGGTTCTCAAGGCGTTTGATGTATTCAGCACTCCTGTTGTGAGAAGCAGAGCTGGTGCCTTATCCTGGCAGCATCTTACCCCTCAACTCTTCCATTATGTCTGTTCTCATAAAGTGATATTTGATTTAATATTACTAATGGTGACACAACTTGGCCCTTTATATTCACATCCCTTTTATGGCTTGAAAGAAATCTAATTCCTTTTGAGCAATGCTCCAAAGTTATCCACTTCTGTTACAGCAACATGCTTATGTAGTATCTCGCTTTCTTCAAATCATCCAAAAACAAACTTTATAAAGTATTCATTCTCTGTAAGAATAATTTGTAAACTGTCCTGACATTTCTTGTTGAAAGTGTCAAGCAGGTAAAGGTCAACTTCCAAATATTGCCAATAAAAATCACTTCCGAAGATTAAACTGAATAATTTACAACAAAACCCTGCAGTCTTTTATTGTATTTTAAATGTCATCAACACAGGCCAGAAATTTGCCCCAGCAATTCCATTGTGTAAATCAGCTAATACCTGCAACGTCTCTTATCTTCATTACCAAATACAAATTTCACTCAAGGAATAAATGTGCACCTAGCAAATTTTTGAATGTCATAAACACATTCATGAGTTCTACTCTAAATATTTTAGTATACCATAAAGGGGATGGATACACCTCTTATCCATAAAATGAAGATTTATGTCACAGAAAAAAAGCCGTTTTACAACCCTACTAATAGTATTTTAAATCCAAGCTGGGCTACAATGCATAATAAATTGTTAGTTGTGCCATTAGATCATGTCAGCTGCAACACTGTGTTAAGACCCATTAAGAGATGACTATAATTAGTATAATTTAAACACATTAGCTAAAACTAGTAATAAATATTTTTAAAAGTTAGGCATTTGACGTTTTTACCTTAACTAGTACAAATATACCATGTAGATATGTGTATTTGCATTATTATTGCACTTGATTTAAAATTTTCACTTTTTCCATTCCAGGAAATGTAATTAAGACCATTATCCACAACTATTTCATAAAGTTACCCCCAAACTCTTATGAATATATTCATATCTGTATGGAGACCCATCATACACATAGCTTGAACTTGAGTTAAGGGGCAATCTGCAAAGGCAGATAAGGAAATGAGTGTATACATCATTTCTGAACAGGATTCATGGGATAGCCTTCAACAATTCTGTGAGATGATTAACAAGCTACCAAGCACTCTGAGCGGAATGTATTACACGGATATAGCCACTGGTACCCTGCCAAGACTGCATGCACTAAATGAAGTCCCATTAGCACAGAGAAATAAAATAAAAACTAAACTTTTTTAGAGGGTTAAAAAAAGAGAATACTGAGTAAATTCAGAGACCAGCTGACTAGAGTAACTGTATGGCTGCTATAAAAAAACTATATCATCTTGAATATTAAAATAAAATCATCAAATGTGGTTTCAGTTAAAAGAAAACATCCATGCCTCAAAATGCAACAATACTTTCATTTTATATATATATGTGTATATATAGACTCTTAGACTCTTCATTTTTTTATATGAATGAAGAGCTCTATCAAACACAGCTCTGCAGAAAGTTCTTTTGCAGTTCATCTGCAGGAACACTAGTAATAGTGAGTACGTTCCCTATACGTAAATAGCAGAAAGCCATGGTTCTCTCATTTACTCTCAGTAGACAGTAATTGTTAGAATCCTAATCATTATCAGATGATCAAAATAAAATAAACCAAAAAAAAAAAAAAAAAAAAAACCCAAACCAAACC
Organism: Rhynchotus rufescens; assembly: GCA_032273925.1. Taxonomy (NCBI): domain Eukaryota; kingdom Metazoa; phylum Chordata; class Aves; order Tinamiformes; family Tinamidae; genus Rhynchotus; species Rhynchotus rufescens. The sequence continues at coordinate 15,016 of JAVCKT010002877.1, read as the reverse complement.
AAAAAAAAAAACCAAAGTCCTATATGATGCTTGGCCCTTAATAACATGACGTGTCTGCCAGTTGAAGGCTCTGCTGAAATTCCTCTGTCAACTGATGAGTCAGGAATGGTCAAGGAGATGCTTCTAATTGTGTTGTATTTTACCATACATGCATGAGGCACCTGTGAAGCAGAGAGCTTCTATAAGAACTGCGTGAGGCTTCTCTGAAAGATCTGCTAAATACTTTCAGGTCAGAGAAGGATCAGATACCATATCCAGACATTTCTGTTCTAACTTTTCATTTTGAACTAGGACATTCTAAGGATCATATGAACAATAAATCTCAGAAAATCTAACCACATTTGTCCATAAAGGGTGAATATAGCTTCTTTTTATTTACATTTTTACTATCTTATCCTAGATTTAGGATGAGATCGACCATAGCTACAAGATTCAGTATTAAGAGATCACTTCTAATTTTCTGAGAGAGAGAAAAAAAAGTGTTTACCTTTTATAGCCTTGTTTCATGTTAAAGTACATGAAGCACATCTAGTTTTAGAACAGTTCCATCCCATCTTCATTGCTATCTTTTCTATAGTTGAAGAGAAGCATATTAAGAATTTCCTTTATATGCAGTGGAAAGACATTGCATGTTTAGCATCACCTACGACAGATCTATGCTTATTAGGCAGATGAATTAAATCTGTTAGATTACTATATTCTGACTGAAAACTAGCTAAACACAGGACAATAGCAATTCCCTTCAGCCTTGAGAATTTGACTTACCTTAGAAAAAAACCATTTTAAGCAAGATAAATCTTTATTTGATACTTGATAATCCATACTGCACAAGACAAAATACCCACATTATTTTATTTTGACTTTTATATCTACATGAATCATCAAAAGACGCAGAAACAAGAGAAACTGTAGTACTCTTTGCAATTGTTCATAAAGTTAATGTTGTGTCATTAAGAATTAAATTGAAATTGCTGAAATATGTGGAGGCACTTAAAGTTTCATTACTTCTTTTCTGTTTTAGCCAATATTTTCAAGCATTCTTCTACTGTAAAGTATAAATTATCCATCAGAAATTTGTCATATAAACTCTCCCACTTGTGATATAATAATAGCCATCTATAACTTTAAAAATGAAGTTAATATTTTTATGAGGCCATTAATATCCTTTCGACAAAAAGATTACCCAATAATTTTGCTGTTACCATGTAAATGATTACAGGTGCCTTTGTACAACTTCAGTATTGGAATATCATATTGTCAAATAGATTTGAAAGTATTTATTCTCTAATTCATATAAAACTAAATAAAAATAATTCAAACAAAAGTGAAGCTGCTGTCACTGTATATCTAGGGCAAAAGGAGTCACTATTTATTTAAAGTAAAATTAGGAACATATATTTTATCTTTTATTTGGATGGTCTTGATTTAAGCTGTTCTTTTTCTTGACTGAACACCTTGAGAGGAAAAGAATGATGAGTGCTAGTGGAGTTGGACCAGATATCAAAGGGAACAGGTTGTTAGAGCTGTTAGAGAAAATGTGTAGTAAGCCGGTGTGACAGAGAGGTCAGTGGGACTGCTTTCACCATCATCAGCACCCTCTGGAACAGGACCATTAACATCCATAAATCCAATGTAGGTTTATCTGCAGATATGATCTGTACCATATACCCTTGTGGGAAGTATGGACATGAGATCATACAGCCTCTGCGCACCAGATTGGATCTGACACAAGCAGTCAGTAAAGAACAGCTCCTGTCAGGGCAGTATTTTTTCACGACCAACCACTGCCCCACCAGTCCCAACCCTCAGGGAGTCTACAAAATGCTTCCATAAGAGGAATCTGGGACCTAAAAGTCATAACTTCAAGCGGTACTAAAATTGGTGGGCTAAGAAGAGGCAGCTGTTCTGCAGCATACTTTTCTCCTCCTAATCTTGGGTCAACCTGAGGCTTCTCGGCACAGGGGAAATGTATTTTTATCATGCCAGCATGAGGGATTATGTCCAGAGTAGTCTAGTGCTACTGTAGATGCAGGAATAAAGGTGAGTGGAAGGGGCAAACCTGTGGCAGATAGAGGAGTGGGATCCAAAAAAGTCATCTGCAAAGAAAGTAAAATTTACTGGGCTGTATTAGCAAATGCATAGCCAAGAGGGCAGGAAAAATGATTCTTCCCAGAAGTTCGGCTCTTTTGAGAGTGCATCTGGTGTTTTGACACCATCTTGACATCTTGACAAGAGGCATTGTCATCATCTACCTAATGGGAGGGTAAAAAGAAGTGCAAGCAAGATTCTCCTCAGATATGCTCCTTGAAAGGATGAATGAATACACAATGAATGAATACACAATGAATACAAGCTGGAATGTGAGAAATTCTGATTAAAATAAGAAAGGATTTTTCAATATAAGGGCAGTTAGAAGAGGGTGCCCACAGGTTGTTGTACCTCCATCCTTGAAGATATTCAGAACAAGATTGGGCAAAATACTGAAAACTTCATCTGGTTGGATCTGCCTTAAGCAGTTGATCTGACTTGATGCCCTTCCTAACATAGATTATTCTATGTTTCTCTGATACTTAGGAACTGAAGATAGTGATCCAAATGATTTTGAAGAAAAGGAAGTCAACTGGCAGATGTCATAGCCAAGCCGCTTGCCATCATCTTTGGAAGGTCCTGGAGAACGGGGGAGGTGCCGGAGGAC